>JAOPHQ010002018.1:32500-182500 GCA_030340625.1 Merluccius polli
CCCCACCACCTCGCTCCCCAGCACCACCTCCCTCCCTCCCTCCGCAGCACCACCTCCCTCCCCCCCCTAGCCCCACCACCTACCCCCCTAGCCCCACCACCTCCCTCCCTTTCCAGCCCCCACCACCGTCCCCAGCACCACCCCCCCCCCCCAGCCCCATCTCCCTCCCCAACACCACCTCCCTCCCTCCCCAGCCCCACCACCTCCCTCCCCAGCACCATCTCCCTCCCTCCCCAGCCCCCACCACCTCCCTAGCCCCCACCACCTCCCTCCCCAGCACTCCCACCACCTCCTTCCCTCCCTAGCCCCCACCACCACCTCCCTCCCCAGCACTCCCACCACCTCCCTCCCTCTCCAGCCCCCACCACCACCCTCCCCAGCACCACCTCCCTCCCTTTCCAGCCTCCACCACCTCCTTCCCTTTCCAACCCCCACCACCTCTCTCTCCAGCCCCCACCACCTCCCTCCCTCCCCAGCCCCCACCACCTCCCTCCCTCCCCAGCCCCACCACCTCCCTCCCTCCCCAGCACCACCTCCCTCCCTCCCTCTCCAGCCCCCACCACCTCCCTCCCCAGCACAACCTCCCTCCCTCCCCAGCCCCACCACCTCCCTCCCTCTCCAGCCCCCACCACCTCCCTCCCCAGCACCACCTCCCTCCCTCTCCAGCACCCACCCCCTCCCTCCCCAGCTGCACCACCTCCCTCCCTCCCTCCCTCCCCAGCACCACCCTCCTCCCTCCCTCCCCAGCTGCACCACCTCCCTCCCTCTCCAGCCCCCACCACCTCCCTCCCCAGCACCACCTCCCTCCCTCCCCAGCCCCCACCACCTCCCTTCCCCATCCGTTGAAAAAGATGCAAAATAAATAGTGGCGACCGGCTCAAACAGCGCTTCAGGCTCTGTAATTCCCCTTCTCTGTCTTGTTTACTGGGGGGACCGAGCGATAGATCAAGTCCCCAGGTTTGCTTGCCCACTCTCCCCCTGCCCACCCACCACTCACCACCCACCACCCCCCCCCCCCAAAAAAACAGAAAAGAAACAGAAAAATCAATCCCCCGATGGCTGGGTGGTGTAACCGCTGCTTAACTCGGACCTTATTGAACCCGCAGCCACCGCTCTGCTCCATCTACACAAGGAATCAAGTCCAGGGGAACACACTCCATTTTTCATTATACGGGAAGCGTTTTTTTCTTTTTTTCCCCTCCGCTTGCAGCGAAATCTCTCGCTTCTCCGAGCGGCGATTCGTAACACTCAAGCGCATATCAATACGTTTTTGTAACCCTCTCCCCCCCTTTCCCTTACTTTGAGTCAGTCAATGCATGTTGTAGAGTACAATAAAGAGGGAAGAAGGGGGGGGTGGGTGGGGTGTTGCTGGGGTGGTGGGTGTGTATTCATTAAGCAATAGGGAGTGAATGTCTCCTGATTGTGATTGGTGTTTACTACGTGCGTTGGCGTCGGCTACGGTGTGCGGGCAGCAGCAGCCGGCCTGGGGGGGGGGGGGGAGCGGCAGTAGCTGCGGGGAAGCTGAGGGGCTGCCAGGGCGACGGTGGGGATGCGTTGTTGCGATCTGGTAACAAATCAAAGTCTCCCACACAGGCGATGAAGACAGAGCTCCGTCATTTAACACAACCGTAGGCGTACACGCAAGGACACACATCGGCTCGCACAGGCACACGCACACACACACACACACACACACACACACACACACACAAACACAGAAGCATGCGCACACAGAGGCACACAGAAACACACTCGGGCAGTCGCATTGAACCCAACGCACAAATACACACACGCAAAGATACACAAACAAATACACACGCATACATGCGCAATCCGCACATGCAGCATTTACACACAGAAACAAACACGTGTACAAATACTCACACACACACACATCTGCACACACTTAGACATTCGCTGATAAAGATGCTAACACACGTAACTTGCATCACGACATATAGCCTCGGGGCAGCAGGAACGAGGAACGCATGTCGAGGAAAGTTCACCAAAAAAGACGCAATCTTGGTTGCAATCTTTTCACTTGACGGATTAATTGGTTTTATCAAAGAACACAATAAAACACAACCCAACAGAGCTGATGGGCAGCCATGATAACTATATGCATTCATAGAGGCAGGGAGATAGAGGAATAGGAAGATAGTGAGAGAGAGAGATATATAGAGAGATATAGAGAGATAGAGAGAGAGGGGGAGTAGACAGAGGTGATGGGAGAGAGAGAGAGGGAGAGAGAGAGAGAGAGAGGGGGGAGTAGACAGAGGCAGTGGGAGAGAGAGAGGGAGAGGGAGAGAGAGGGAGAGAGAGAGAGACCCAAAGGATCTGCTTGTTCCCTCCTATTCCCTAAAGGCAACGTCAGAATAAATCTTCTAAGGGATTATCCCAGCAACACACAATGCTCTCTGTTCTGCCATTGTATGCCTCTTTAAGCACAATTGATAAATTAGTTATTTGTATTGAAGATGCGTGAAAGTCAAATTCTGGATTTTCTATTGATTTGCTGTGGCCAGAATGCATTATAATGTACTGTGTGTGTGTGTGTGTATGTGTGTGTGTTCCTCACAGGCTCAGCGTGGACCAGACTGCACGTCATGCATGTGGATCTGTATACAATTACACACATCTTGCTGATTGAGCTGCGTTGCTGTGGTCCCTGCACCACTTCATTTGAGAAGCTTTTTGGGTTTGAGTTTTTTTCCCCCCCGCTTCATTATAGTCAGATACTTGTGTTTTGCTCACAGGATCCAGGGAGGACATTCGAGCCAGAAGGATGCAGCCAACTCAACAGAGGGGCCCCTAATCAAGTCTTAAATGAGTTACACACTGGAACAGATATCTCCAAGGGAGTCCTTCTGCTTTTAATTTAAGGTAAGCTAATAGCTTCATTTATTCATAATTAAAATAAAATAATAAAACCATAGCCTACTTTGAAATGGTATCGTGTTTTATCGTCTTATTTTTCTCACGAAGACCCCAATCCTCAGTAGTTCATGAATTTTAATTCATTTTGCTCAGGTCAATCCCCTAGTCTTGCCAAATTGAATTATTCCTGAGGTTTCCATTGGGCTTGTTCCCCTTTTTCCTTTACTCCTGCATACTACACCCAATTAACACCATCCTCCGCAGTATTCACTCCTACACAATTGAAAAATCCCACGCCTTTGTTTTAACTGGAGATGCAAATGACCGTGGAAGTTGAGCCGTTTGAAGGGAAAAGATGAGGGGGAATGCCATAGTGCTCCACAGACAGAAGAGGCTGGGATCTTCTCTTTCCAAGGCAACTTTTGTGAAATGAACTTCCTTTTATGTTTTCGCTTCATAACGTCGAAGGACAGTGCGTTTCTCGTGGAGGATATCTACATTTTTTTTGGGGGGGCTGTCATTTACAGTATGCGACGCAAACTCAATTCATTTCGACAAAATATCGAGGTACGATGGAGGCTACTCTCCCCCCCCCCCACCACCACCACCACATTCACACTAAAAATGCTCTCACGAGAGAACAGGTAGGCCCATTATCAGCAACTCCCAAATGTGTGACTCGGCAGCCGGTGGGTGGGGGGGGGGGGAAACCTCCTGCCCTCGGAAAGGATCAGCCATGCAAAAGCATGCGGTACCGCCGGCGCATTATGGGAGACGGCGGAAGAAGGAATACCTTCACCTGCCGGGAGGAAAGTCGGGGAATGTGTTTCAACTTATGAGGACATGATCCGCATTACCACAAATCATTCAAATGACCTCGGAGGCTGGAGTTACCTACCGATGGGAAAAAGCAATGTGGCATTATCGCCCCTTTCGCTCCTACCGAGAAATAACGGGGCATATATACGAGTGAGCAGAAGATTCGATCAAACCGTGTACGTAAATACACATTTTCAATGTCAGATGTTGCATTGAGCGGTGCGAGCGGTAATGGCGTTCTCGCGTGATTTATCCCGTGTAGAAATTTTACAGCTGAGCACAACCGCCCGGCTGTATGGTCGGTCGTCCTTCATGAGTGTGTCTTGCAACTTAAAAGAAGAACCAAAAAGCTGCAACCTTACAGGGGTATGACATACACACACACACACACACACACACACACACACACACACACACACACACACACACACACACCAAAGGCACAACGGGATTAGATTAGGGTGGGGTCTTAAAAGGTTAGAGGCTAGAGGCGTAAGATTCGGCTATACCACCTTGTGATCCATTTTGAAAACTCCTAACTCTTAACATCTGGCGCGTGCGGCGCACTCTGACCTCCCGCGCGCCCGATCCGCCGCACTAAAGACCGGCCAGAAAACAGCACATGACCAACGCTCCCGGCGTCACGGCGAGTGCGCACACCTGCCTCGTCGGTCTGTGCGTGACAATGCACATCCTACAACACCGCCAGCGCGGCTTTATCACCAGGGTTACCACGCAGGCCTACATAGCATGAGGCCAAAGGGGACCTTTATTAGAGAACGTAATGCAATATGTATTTATGTTACACAGCGGCTATGAGAGCATAAATGGATATGTTCATAGGCCCTAATCTCTTTGTCGGGTCTAAAAATAGCCAAGAGTCCCAACAGCCTCTCTCTCTCTCTCTGATGCAAAAAAATAAATAAAGTGTGCAGCACACTTGATTATTTCATTACGGGCGTCACACAGTGATTTACATGCACAGCAGAGGAAGAGACATTTTCATCCGGAGCACTAAGGCTCTGGCAAAGGATCTCATGCGCCGATCCCCAGCAGAATAGCGAAGACACAAAAGCAAGCGGGAGAACGGCTCTGTGTATCCCGCCCTCTGGAGGCCGTCCATGATCTCATGTTATCCATGTTTTCCCCCAAGCATTAAGGCGGTATGCATCATGTCAGCCAGACCCCGTACACAGAAATGCTGCATTTTCAGACCCGCCGCTAAATAATGAATTGTCTCATTTGAATGGATCGCCGGCTGCCAACTCAACCTTGGCCCAGACAAAGTAAGTCTGTAAATAACAGAAACATAGTCCTATTCAACTGATGCCGACCTATTGACATTGTGTTACAGGCGGCACTGCGTTATCTTCTGTCTCCCGTTAAAGCCGACATTGAACTTTTCTGTGACCTCCCTGACTTTCCCTTTGGGTACTCAGCATCCATAGAGGGAGTGCAAAGCAATATTTGACATGAGTAGGCACATTGGGTGTCCACTGCATTGATTACGCGGCGCAAATTATTGTTGTGCTGTTGGACAGCGCGGAAAAACACACTTAACCATTAATGGTACTGGTGGAGGCCATTGATTATAGAGGAAAGCACACTTGGCCATTTGGATAGTTGTCTAGACCAGGTTTTGTTTTTTTCCTCTTCTTCTTTTGTTGATCGATACACATTTTACTCAGTGTGTTTTTCACTTTCTTTACGTCACTCGGGACAATGGTGCAGTTCAGCGTTTCGGGACCTGAATTATCCCGGACATCGAAAACCACCGTACCGACGGTCGGTGTTCGCATTTCGGAGGAATCCAACAAAAGGCTCCCCCGAGGATTTGCAGACGCCGTGGGTGTTGTGATGGGGGGGGGGGGGGGGGGGGGGGGGGGGGGGGGTTGTGAATCTGGCACAGTGGGGGGGGGGGGGGGGGGGGTCAAACAAATGTGGTGTTGTCTGGGTGACCTTAATCACTTCCAGGTTCATCCGAGCTCCGATTTCACTTGTACGCCTTATTTCAGGTCACTGCCTCAAAGTCAAAGTAGGGCACAGTCATTATCTCTGGGCGCAGAACACAATCATCCGCACAATACAATAAGGTCGGCACAATTCGCTGAAGTGGTGTCCATTTCCTCCGGGCCCCCCCGAATACATGTGGGCTGCCGGGGCGAACACACTGCCGGGGCGCCGTACACCAAGAAGCTAATATATGCTGGGGTTTTGTCCCCAGCAGAAACACATCTCCCCGCAGTTACCTTGGCTCTTTTGTCTTTCGTGTGCTCGGCGAGGAATGGCATACATTGGCAACCTCAGGAAAACACACGAGAGAGATTTAAAGCTTAGGGATTGCGGAGATGTGGTCCAAGATGAAGCAGAGATAGGTCTGTGAAACAAATGTCCAGTTTTTACATGCACACATTGTAAGGAAATTGTATTATTCTTGTTCACTTTTTTTTAGTACAAAGTATGGATCACCAAGCATGGGCATTGCATATGAGGTCAAAATCAAAACAAAATACCCCTTCTCAGTACTCCTAACTTTATTTTAACTTAGAAAATGTGTATACAATATATAATACATATATTGCATATAGCATCAAAGATATCCACATGCAATACGTGATGCATACATATAACCCAGTAAGCTAATGACTAGGCAGTCAAGCGAGCAAACATGTGCTGCTGAAGACGATCAAAACAACTTACATTAATCTGTCTGAAAGGCCTCTGAGAGGAAGAACGTCCAAATACTCTTCCAAGACTGCGAGCACATCCATTCTTTATGATCGGCAATGATTCAAATGCATTATTAAACACCACTGTTCACAATCCCCCTGACCCTTTCTTTGATATTTCCAATTTTCCGGTGGTCAGGCTATGTGAATATATTGTGGAATATGATTTCAGAGCGAATACAATGATTGAATGCCAAATCTATTCTGGCTAACAATTTTTCACTTTTCGCTTTTTTACCAACGGCATCGTATAAAAACAAGTCATAGTGTCAGTGTGGGTGAAGTCGCATCTCGCGAATGAGACATCCCTCGATCACGTAACCTTTTTAGAGGCCTAAGGAGCTTCATGCAAGTGTTCGCCGTACAAGCCAATGCCTTAGCTCAAAGTAAGAGTCAACTGTCTCATGCAATTGGCACAGCCAATGAGCCACGCTATTGGATTGAGCCCTGAATGCACATTACCAGTAACAAAGGGTCTCAGGTCTGACTCTGCTAATGATACTATGAATACTTCCTTCACCATGACTCAGTCACAAAGGTGGGACTTAAAATTAATTCATGAAACATGAGAATATGGCTGTGACTATTGTCCACCATTGTTCATTGAAGGTCTCTAGTTTGTATGATATGTTAAAAGTATTTCAATACGCATGATCCATAGAGAAAAGAGAAAAATTAGCAGACAAAAATATTCCCTGATCTCATCTAATCCGTTGTACATCTGTTACAATATGCCATTATCATGAAAAACAAATAAGAACAATAAATGCCTTGGCAGAACGGTTCCTCTGTGCATGCAAAGCATTCAAGAGCGCTAATCCTTATCTTAGCTCTAACTAGCCAGTGGGCTGATCTCATTAGACAAATGCTGTCGTTGTGGGCATCCAGTTCTGCCTGAGATGATTGCCAGAGGCATAAGGTTAGAGAGGTGAGCTTTAGGAAACAAATATAAAAGACTTAATGGCTTATACTCAGTCATGCTCATACGTTCCACGTAATCAGAGGTATTGCATTTCCACAGACTGCAGGTAGGCGTAATACTGCATATTTCTATTCAAACCAGCAACATTGACTGCAGCAGGCGTCCTGGCATCTATTTTGTTTTACAACCAAGCCGATCCCTTGTGTAATTGAAGACAGAGAATATAAACCTTTTTTTCTTTGGTGTGTGTGTGTGACAACTTTACAATGTAGACGAAAGCGGGACAGTCTGTGTGCATTTGTGTGTGTGTGTGTGTGTACTGACCTCCTTTGACTACACACACACACACACCCCTCTGTGTCAGAAGTGTTACGATTAGCCCCGAGTGGGTTGTGGGTCTGCAGTGTGTGTCAACGGGTCGGTTCAAAGGAGGGTACTTAGAAGATATCACTCAGAGAGTGTCTTCTCTCGGCTGGATACGGCCGGCCGGTCCACTGTGCCGCGGACGGACGAAGAAAAAAAAAAGAAGAAATAATCGGCTGTCTTGAGACACAGCGATTAGCACACTGGCCGGTTAATTTGAACAGGGTTTGCAACGGGCCTAATCAGGAATTAGGAGCCGGCATGCACTCTAAGTCGCCTCCTTTCGTGGGGCGGAGGGTACGTCAGGATGGGGAAAAAAGGCAATTGTCTGCGGCCTCTCCCGATGATCCGTCGGAAAGCCTCTAATCTGGTCTCAAAGTACTTAAGGAGTCAAGCAGCAAAATAAACAACATTGATTATCATCCCACTGTTCTTTTTTTCATGCATTTTTTCTTTTTCCTACAGTGAACTAATGCAGGAGGTGGGGTGGGGTTGGGGGGCAGGATGCCGGGTGGGGGGGCGCGGACGGGGGTTGCAGCTTGCCCCCGCCGGGGCCATCTGGTTGGGCAAATGTTAAGGCCGGATAAATACCCCCTGAGTCTTCTGTTCAAACCAGATTATCAGCTATACTAAGGACAGGGTTAGGGGCGGCAGGCATCTTATCGTCCGCATCCAAATCTCTTCGGCAAAAAAGCAAATCACAGATTCTGCACCGGGATTACCAGGATTAAGAGGGCCGCAGACATGGCCCGCCTCGGACAATGTCTTAAACCGGTGCCCTTTCCGTCTGGCTGCGTCTCCCCACGGAGACACGTAGGAGACCCCTTTCCTTTCCCTGCCGTTCGGCCCCTAAAGACCCAGCTTGTTTTCATTAGCTTCAAAGACCGAACGTCCACCTTAGGGACTTGCTGGCGTGCAACACGTGAACGTAATAATAGCATTAGCACTAATTTAACCTAGCTGCAGCTTTTTTCCGACCGTGAGCTGTGTGTAACAGAATGAGGAAGATGAGCTAACCCGGCATGGATCTTTTGGCGGCGCCGTGAAACTGCGGAGCGTGACGACGCGAGGCTACAATTGCTAGGGTTTCTGGGCGACGTCACGGCCAATAGGCGTGCAAGCGCAACCGGGGGGCAGAAAGCGTAGACGACAGATAGACAACCAGCAAGATGGCAAGGATTTGTTGTGCCGTTCACTGTGCTAATCACAAAAGCCAGGGATAGAAAATGTCATAAGACATACCATGGGGTTCAGTCCCTTTAATAATAAAAGTCTTTAAAAGGGCGGCTTGGAGTCCTAATCTCATGATTCGTATGCACTTATTTTCTTTAGTAGATACACGAGGCTTTTCTATCATATCCTATATTGGGCCATACAAAAGTTGTCCATTTGGACATAGGCTATCCAATATAACGTTTCCCCTTTCCATTCCCCATTAGTGAGAACTATTTTGTTTCTGTAATCGGTGTAGGAGGCTTCAGACGTCACCTGCCACATCTTGCCACATATTCATCGGCTCCCATTAGGATTATTATAGTGCATTTACTACAGGAGTTTTGATGTGTCCATATCTCTTTTTATATATATGCACCATAAGCCTTATATGGAGGGGATTGGATATGACCAAAATAGGGGGAAATGCACAAAATATAAACTGTGACATAATTCTGTGATCCAAACATATAATTTTGATGAGGTTTTATGTGAATACTTACTACTTTTTAAATGTCTCACAAATGTCCAACGTAAAACGTATCTTACTTATTGAGATAGCATAGGCTGTGTCCTTCGATAGACAAAAAGTTACATCAACAGGTTCAATAATGAACCACTAAACCACGAACGCCAAGTTCATAAATCAAAGTTTTTACATTACTGATTTTTACATTTCTTAGATTTAGCCCTACAAGAGGGCAAATTCTGTCTTTTATTTATTCAATTCATATTATAGTCTTCAAGGCAGTGATATTAGGATGCCACGACAAACAAACATAAGCTATGTTACATTAATATACTATAAGAAAGACAAACCAATACATTTACCTCTGGAAATAGCGTTTGGTCATTCCATTATCAGACTTTACAAGGAAAAATGCAATACAATGCCGTTTAAACATTGATTACAATGATGTCGTCGCTAACGTGACCGCAGTAGCTTATGGTAACGAAACGGTTCGTTGCCCCCTGGCTGCGCGCACATCCAACCATGTTTGTAAACGGAAAACCCGTCTACAGAAAGCTGCCTCCCCCAGCGCCACCCAGATGGACGTTTTTTGTATGATTGAGGATGATAACATGACCCGCAAATTGAGAGGAAAACATAGTCTGAGGAAGGGTCGGATTCGTCGTGGATGTCCACTGAATTTAGATGTCGAACCGGTCGAACAAATACAATAACTCATAATAATACACACACACACACACACACACACACTAGACAATACAATTGAAGTTCACTAAATTTGAATGTACCTCCTCTTTGGTGCATGTGTATGTCTCTGTGCTTTAGAGAGATTAGTGTTAAACCTACATGGCTTCAGAAAAAAATAACCTTAAAGCCCTGTTTAATAAGGGGCTAAAAAAATTGGGAGAGGGGGTCATACTCATAACCTTACTCATCCTTATGACAATAGGAGTAACATGAATTGCACAGAGCAATCAAGCACTGACAACCAGCTAAGACCTTGGCGCACCAGCGAATAAGCGTCTGCGCATGATGCATTGCCACCAACATTTCAGAGCATCATTAAGCCTTGTGCCGTGAAGTCCTCTAGCGCCCCAAAAATAATATACAAATAATAAACAATAATATACAATAATAATTAATAATAAATAATAATTAATTGCATTTATTTAGCGCTTTTTCCAATACACCCAAAGTGCTTTACATAGTGAGTATGTGTGTGTGTGTGTGTGTGTGTGTGTGTGTGTGTGTACCCCGGGTGGTCCACACTATGCCCCAACCAAGTAACAACCCTGTTATGTTGCTCCCACTGAACCGCCCGGTGTTTAGACCATGCATTTGAAGGAAAAACACAATTGCATGAGCAATCCCAATGTATAGTCGAGATCCCCGCCAGCCAGTCACCACTGGTTTAATCAACCCAATTGTTCCCAATGAAAACAATCTCCAGGGCTGTGGAAAGCGGGGCCACTCCATGTCGCTTCCACACTGATTTGATTCTTTGCGCGCGCCACACACACAAAAGGAAGTGAGACCACCGGAGCGATGAGTGAATAATTCAGCTTTTTGCACATATTTGGCACCGTTTGTGTTGGAGTGTGTTGCCGTGAGTGGAGCGCAACGGCAACACAGCCTCCCCTTGCATCCTGCGCCGTTGCCCAGCGCGTGCATAAAATAGCCACTGCTTAGTGGCTTCGGGGGGTGCCCACGCAACAGACCTACCCAACCCCCCCTTCCCACCCACCCCAGACATGCATGCTGCTCGGCTAAATCGGCAAAATCTCCCCACGGACACCTTGACCAATGGATTCTTCTGGAAAGGCAAGGGAATTGAGGCAGGCTGTTTTATTTGAGTGTTTCTTCAATTCTGAACACACACACACACACACATCTATCCAACTGCAAAGGAAGTTTACTGGGTAATTATGTTTTACAGTTAAAACTTGAAAGTATGTCATTGTGCTTTTTTTTTTTTTTAGGGGGGGGGGGGGGTGATCTATTATTGCTATTTGGATTAGCGCCTTAGCACCAATTAGACGATCCAAAACTGTCTTTTTGAAGAATCCCATTAACTCTTCCGTAGTTTCCACAAAGCAATGGCGACACAAATGGCACGCTGGCCGCCCAAGCAGGGAGAATGGGCAGGATTTATGGAGCTGGTTAGTACCAGTCTGTCATTTGTGCACCAGATGACAACATGATCTCGGTGGACCGTGTGGGCGTCTTGTAAATCAATGTAATGTGAAGAAAGAATGGGCTTTTGTTATCACTGCTAGCATCGCTGAAACGTTATCCAGACAAATTCTGGAATATGGCCGGGCATTATGTTACATTTACATAATAAAGGGAAGTCACCGATAATAGTCACGAACAGAGAGAGAGGGCCGGAGTGATTACATGCTCAAGGTTAGGGGAAGTCACAAGGTTATCTCCGCAAGACGGGTCGCAGTGCAGACATTCACACTCGGCTCCCTGATTGAGCCGTCTCACGCTACGGCGTTAGGAAACATGCACTGCCACTGGTAGTGGTGTTTGGACAGAGAAAATAGACCTTAATGACCCTTTGACCATTCAAGAAATATTATCTGGCGGTACAGAAAGACATCTTAAATGTTGTTACAATAACATTTAATAGACACACAGCTCCATGGGTCGACGTCGCACTCTCCGTCCCTTTGGCTTCGTTTCGCGTGTTTGTGTTTATATGCGCAAGCGTGTGTGCGTGTGTGTGTGTGTGTAGAATCACATGAAATGTGTATTTCTGCCTGCAGACATATCATTGGATTATCTGTAATCAAGCTGACTCTACATGACTGGCTTTCAGAGCCGTTACATGAAATTGAATACTACATTCTCATGAATAATGAATAGGCATGTCAGGAGAGCAAGCCCACCTCGTGGGGACATTTCACAACTCAAAAGCATGGGAAAACTTCACGTCTCTTTTGTCTCCTTTTCGATGACAATCTCACATTAGCGTGAATCCTCCTCTCTGGCGATCATAACAAAGTCCCTAGCGTGTTAAGGGTGAGAGAAACCCCGGAACAACTGCCCATGTAATCCAAGGGAATGGAAATAATGAGAAAACAAAGACAATTTAAAAAAAAGGCTTGAAGGGAGCCTGTAATTACGATAGCTTAAAACAGCATATATCCGCTTCCCTGAAACACGTAGTACTCAAAAGGTCAATACAAATACATACTGTGGAGTGTGTGTGTGTGTTGGTAGCTGGTTTACAGCCTCCTCACCTGGCCTGAGTCAGACTGATGAGACTCTGGGGCTGGGGGGGGGGGGCTGCACACCTGTGGTGCAGAGCAATCATGGCACCCAGGATAAACCAGCTATCACCACACACACACACACTTAGGAGAGAGCCAGATATCAGCAACACACACGTCGTCACATGCACATACAATGAAGTCAAATCAATTAATCAGCTATAGGCTCTGCTCTATTTTCATGCACAGCGGTTGGCCCCGAATATAGAGATGGCTCACATCCATGCAACCGCGCTGTGCTATTACAACGTCGGTGGCACATTTGGAGAACGGTCCATAACCTTAATGAGCCACAACAACACGTCGAAACCCAAACCCGATGAACTCATCCCGCTCAAAAAAAGGCGCTTTGCTGGACTGCGATACCGAAGCCCCCCCGGGCATTTAAGTGAGAATGAGGCATTTATCAGGTTTACATTCTGCTATTATTAGCAGGCTGACATTTGTGTGCGAGCCCACTGACGGTGTGAGGACGCACCGCCGCACACACGCGCACACCGCCTCTAATCACCAAGGACACGTTCCCCCCCCCCAGGGAAAGGATCACAGCGCTCCGATTTGAAAACACGCAGAAAAAAGAAAAAATGAAAATACTTTGATAAGCAATTAAACACATTTCCTGCTGCCTCGGTTTTTGTTTTAGGCTCTTTCAAGTACGGCATGCAAATTTGTATATTTTGGGATCAAATGTGTTAAACGCAGCGTAGGGCCAGCGATTCAACATCTTTGATTGCCATGCCACACTAACATCTCAGGTTTTTTCCCCCCTCCACCTCTCTCAGATGTGTGTTTTGCGCGCTTGAGGTTCGGCGTGTTTATGCCATACTGTACATCACAGAGGCACGCTTATTATTATCACATGATCATTATCAGCCCAGCAAAAGAAATTCCCCCCAAAAATGTATTTTTTCTTTTTTTTTCCTCTTTCGTTTCCTGCTTCCTGCACTTCAAAGGATGCATTTCATCACCCAAAAATGTCCGTAACTTTTTTGCTGTAATCTGTTGCTAATGAGAGATGTGTATCTAAACGGTTTCATTGTCGCATCCCAGTGGTTTGCTTTGTGTTGTTGCACGGGGGGAAAAAAAAGAGGAAAAAAAGGAGGAAAAGGAGAAAAAGGAGGCAAGGAAAATACTCTGTATGGCTGCAGTGATGAGCCAATTAAAGTTGGAACAAGCTGCACATCCGCAAACACTTTAAACAGGACCTAGTCTGGCTCTAGCGCTGGCACAAGACTGCACACTCAATGTTTTGTATGAAATATGCAGTTCATTCTCTACTCCTTCCATACGGGAACAGGCCGAGGTATAAAAATGTTTCCAGTACAGTAATGTTATACTGTCCTCAGCAAAAGAAAATTATTTTGAGTGAGGACAATGGAAGAGATTTGATAATGCTAATTTATACAGGAGAATACCATCTCTTTTGGTTTGTTTGCTTTTCCCCCAAGATGAACAATAAGAGTCATGGAAATTACAATGCAAAAAGACTTTAATAAATTTCAGAAGCGCACACATACATAAACCAAACATTTTACAGTTTTCTCAACACACCGGCAACTCAAAGTCAATTACAAAGATCATGTAAGGTGCGTATTGTACTTCACATTGAATAAAAGTGAGGTTCTCGGTCTCCCTTACAAGTATTCCCATATATGGGTGTCGTCGTTTTTTTCTGTCGTTTTTTTTTTTTTCTTTTTCCCCAAAGATCAGGCAAATCTAACCATTACACAGTGCTAGGATGCTATGTATAGACCATACTGTGGACTCCTACGCAGTGGAGAATACGTTTGATACCATAATTACATGAATATACCTCCTCCCGATACAGCAATCTCACTCACTACGAGGTAAGATATAAAATTAAAAGCTTTAAAATAGACATCGTCTCCTAACACAATATTCAGATAAGACACAAAAAAAAGATTGCTGGACAAGTTTTCATTTTTATGTTGTATATAATAATACACATTAAAAAAAATGGCTGCCGGTCAATCCCACCACCGTAAATAAATTACGATTTTGCAGGCCATGTCTATTTTAATGGTTTTAATTATATGGCTATATACTGTACATTTATGTATATATATGTACTGCATAGCCACCTGGGCTTTACCTATTGAAGCATTCTTAGGTTTACCAATTAACAGGACTACTGGACAACAATGCTGCTAACCATCGAGTTACTGGTGTAGTAGTGTAGAAAGTGGTCTATATAGTCTATGTGAAGGAATACAGTTGAGGCGAAACGTGTGGCGCGCTCTGAAGGGAGTAAGTGCACTACAGTGGATCGTTGTTGTCGAGTGTTACCTTTTTATTGCTGCTTTTAAGTCGAAGCCTGGATTACCTTCTCGTTTTGGTGTTGCATTGCACTCCCCTATCTTAAATTGTCACTTTAATAAATAACGTCAATATAAATAAGTGCACAGATTTAAGCAAATTTGTGCTGAGCCCACTGAGTTGTTGTTGCATTTTTTTTTCTTTTAAAGACTGCCTGAGGAATTGTGTGTTGTTCTGCTTTTCACAATCTGGATTCTTGCTTTGTTTTTTTTTCTTTTTTAATAACGCAATTTTTCTTCCCATTTATTTGTCCTCTGCCCCCCCCCCCCCCCCCCCCCCCCCCCCCCCCCACACACACACACACACACAGGTTATGTCCACTCCGGCTTAGTGGTCAAGAGCGACACGACACACACAAAAAGGTTAGGCTTAGTGCGCCGCCTCAGCTTTTTTTTTTTTGCCCTACATAAACAGCTTTTGATTACAAACCCTGGTGTTTAGTCTCTTGTCATTGTGGCTTAGCTCAGACTATTAAACATGTGGTTTTCTGGCCACTTCAACAGCACCCATAGCGGCCAGTGGCACAGGGTGTGAATTTGTGTGTGTGTGTGTGTGTGTGTGTGTGTGTGTGTAGGTGTGTGTGTGGAGGGGATGCACAACAAAGGAAGTTGTACTGTTGTACTGGGGGCCATGCATTGCACTGTAACATCAGCCACACTGCTTTACGCAATAGTGCGATTAGTGGCACCAAACGTGGGAAACAAAGAAAAAAGGCAATATTTGTACCAAAAGTAAAAAGGGTAAAGTGTGATGTGGGCATAAAACACTCGATATTAGGCCTCATTGTAGACTTTGCAGCATTTAAAAAAGAAAACAACACTATCTGTCACAAGCTCTGTGAGCCCAGAAAGAGCGACTTTAAAGCATACAAAAACATCATGTAAGAAAATAAAATGGCCACAAGGCAATTTGTAAAGCAATAAAATACAAATCATAACCAAAAATATAAACACCATCAACTCTGTGACAGATATACATACACACATACATATAAACATACTTTGTACAGGTCTGCTGACTGTGTATAACTTATTTTACAGAGCGATTGGTGGTAGTGGTGGTGGTGGTGGTAGTTGTTGTGGTGGTGGAGGAGGAGGGGTGGGACTTGAGTATGGACGTTTTTTTTTTTTGTTTTGTTTTTTTTAAGACCGGACCTCCAAGCTTATCGTCCTCGACAACGCAGGCAAGTGAAAGCATAGTGTGGATGGTGGGAGTTTGGGCAAAGCATTTCAGCGTCACTGCGAAAGAGGCGCTTCATCGAGTTCAAGGGCATCTCACTGTGATCACCCCCCCCCCCCATCTGAGTTCATCTTGTCCCCCCCCCTCCCCCATCCTAGATCCCAGTGCCACTCGAGCAAAGTTTGAGTCTGCAGAGACAGTAAAGTACTTGTTTCACCTCTTCACAGTTCTCGCCTTCCTTCCTTCATTCCTTCTTCCCTTTGCCCTTCTCTCCCTCTCTTTCCTTATCTCTCCCTCTGGCTTTTGTTTTCCTCCCTTTAGGCTGGTGGGAGCTAGAGATTGATTTTAATCCTGTGGGAGCGGGCTGTGCCACAGAGTGTGCCATAGTGTGGTGGTTTCAGTGCCGTCTCCTGAAATATAGAGAGACAGACAGATATAGGGAGATTGTTGTTACAATATCATTGAGCTCTGTGCAACCTAGGCTGCAAAATAATAAGTCAAGCATTCTTCAAGGCATGACTGACCGTCAAAGCGTTTATCCCATCAGGTCTCCTTGAAGAATGCTGCAAGTCACATATTTGGCTTTTTGTTTTATTCCTGTACTTATCAGAGCATGCAATCTTATCATTACTCCCCAATTTGTCTTTTTTTGTTTTTTGGTCTCCCACCACACTATCACACGGCTCCTCGTTTGCCCTTTGGAAAGCCATTTTGGATCAATTTAGAGCCCACGGTTTTGGACCCATGCCTGTGGGTCCTCTGATATGTACAAGATTCAACAAAAAGAAATAAAAAAATACAACCACAACAAAAACACCTTTCAGAACTTCACCTTTAACCGACATCTCGGTCAGACAAGATGTAACCAACCGTTATCGTGGCGTGACATTAGCATACAATTATAGAAATTAGCCTTTGAATAAAGCATGGAAAAAAAGCACAAAGGTAAATGGATAGAAGGATAGAGGGTGGAGTGAGAAGCGTATGATTTGGTGAGTCGTCTTTGCTAGCCTTTTAACAAGGCGGCCCACTCTCTCTGGGCAATTTCCACCACTATGAGTCAACATGAGATCTTCTTTATCATCGTATGTTGTTTCCTCGTGTGAAAGGTTGACCCTAACCCCCTCAACCGCACAAAACTAAAATATTATGGTTTAGTCATACCGTTGCAAAGCATTTCCCTTGCCATTGCTTTCTTTCCCCCCCCCCTCCTGAACATTTCAAAATTGCAATCTCAGAGATTCACAATGAACGGAGACTTAGACAGCACAAGGATTATCAAAAGTCGATCATGTGAACGGTGAACGAGGATGAGATTCAATTTATTGTCACTAGTCACAAGTACCGGCGAAATGAGATCGAACAGGAGTTTCTTAAATATCATCGAGAGTCACTTTTATATACTGTGAACCCCCACCCCCCCCCCCCCCCCCCCCCCCCCCCCCCCCCCCCCCCCGCCCGCCCCTCTCCACAAGCCCCTCCAGGAAATACAGACCAAACAGAAGAAGAAATGCATTGGCCTCATGCGCTCTACAATATTCACGATGTGTGGCTCATTTGATCTGGCTCGAGGGTGACACGCAGTTCCATCGCCGTGGGCACACTGACCTCTGATAAGATGTCGGCGATGCATTGAAAGAAGAAAATGATGAGATGGACATGGTGAAGAGGAGGGGGGTAGGCAAATGGGAGGAGGAGGAGGAGGAGGAGGAGGAGGAGGAGGAGGAGTGAGAAAAAAAAGTAGGGAGGGAGGAAAGGGAGCGAGGGAGTTTGCAAATGGCGCTCTTATGAGTATAATGGGGCCATATGGTGGTATAATAGTGCTCTCCAAGGTATCCTGTTTTGACACGCTTTTCTCTTAAGCGGCTACATCTGTAATGTCTCGCCAAAACATCTCGCCTCTCGCTTTCTCCTTCTCTCACCACCCCCCCCCCCCCCAAAAAAAAACCAACAAAAAAAACAATGAAAACAAACAAGACATATCGACAGGGTGCTAATGCAGTGCGATTGTGTTGAAAATAGATGCAGCTGAATGATGAGATAGATGGGAAAGTGATGCAAACCAAATGAAAGGGAGCATTATAAAATGGGGTGGCTAGGGGTCATCACTTTGTTGCATCTCCTCCAATCCTCGGGATCTCACTCACCCCAGGGGAAGAGCACATGTGACATCCCAGATTATCTTAAAGGAAGGCTGCAGGTTTTTTCTTTTCCCTGCCTCTTATCAACCTAATTTGAAACCTAATTACAGTGATTTTAATCATATTGTGTAACTAGTGATTAACCCTTTAGTGCATTTAATTAACCTCTGCAGCCATAGTCTCCTCGTCAGGAAATAAATTGTCATGCTAGCGGCTTTTTTAGGGTGATTTTTTCCAACCTGGTTTTAAATAAGCACACCCAAAAACTGCAGGGAAATCTAATATCTTAAGACGGCATCACTTATCGATCGCTCAGGGGGAAGGAGAGAGGTGGATGTATCGTTTGCTTAACGCCAGAGAAAATGTGGTCTGTAGGCAGGGATGACTAATGGAGTTATGAATGAGGATCATTTGACCACTCTTATTTCTATATATGTATAGAAACACCAGCAACGTAGGATATGGTTCTGCAAAACAGGATACGTTGTTGTACTATTTCATATATTGATGTTTAATCATCTGTCTTCCAAAAAAAAACCTTAAGTAAACCTCAATCCACTTTGCCTTAAAATGTAAAAATTGAGGATGATTGTTAATTCTTCACTGACTGAATACTGACTGCATATTTTAAAGCAGGCGATAAAAAAAAATCATCCTGACAATTTGTCATGGGGTAGTATGAGGATGTTCAAAATGAAATGCTCCTCAGAAGTAAGGCGTGATGTTGGTAAGCTCCTATCTACACACTATAAAGCAGCGTGGCAGAGCTCTGCTTTAGCCATGGTCTCAGATAAAAGGTGGATCAGGGAGAAATGACGAGCAAGACTATGTGGGTGTTGCCATAAATGATCCTGAGCAACAATAATTCCACCGGATAAACAGTCGTTTATGGAAAAAATCTGTCATGAGGGGTTTTTAAAAGCTCATAGGATTTCAAAGAAGGGCATCTCGAGAGCGAAAGGCAATGTGTACACCCGATGTTTTGGAAATGTGGCCGGAATCGGTGGCGAGACAGAAATAATAGGCATCTCAAATCATCGATGCGGTGTGATGCAATTGACCCAGAAATGGATAAATTATATTTGTAATAATTATGATGAACAGATGAAAATAAACCAGCACAAATGTAATTGAATGAAAATGTGCCTAATATGTGTGAATTATGTTTGTTATGTAATTATGTTAAAGATATATCTACATTAAATATAACTTACTGCCCATAATTACATTCACATATTCTTCAAAAAAGCATGCCACACATCGTATCCCTCATGACAAAAATAAAGTCAACAGTAGATGATGTATCCACATTCATCTGTGTCGTGTTAAGAGTAATGGTATATGGTGCGCATAGCTCAGCTTCAGCTTGTATGTGTGTGGCATGCGCGGCTAAGATTCCCTTGGTACGTAACCTTTTCCGTGTCACCTTGACGCCTCCCACACAGCAGTGATGTGTCACTTTTCCCAGGGTGCCTCGCTCTCGCATTCGCAGGAGAGAGCATCTCCCGGGCTGCCTCTCCTTACGTCTGATTTTTAAAAAAATGTCTTCCCTCACAGTTTTTTATTATATTTATTTTATTTTATTTATTGGGGCACTTTACATTTGGCACCTCTCTTAGGGGAATCAAAAGCCCTGCGATGTACCTTAGTTTTAAAATGACTTTATTTATTTCATGAAGATTCAGCGGCACATTTAAGACGGCACTTAATGTTTTGAGTACAAAAAACCTCCCCAAAACTTTTCACCTCATCTGTGGAGCCTTTTAAGCATTTGTATAGCCCTCGCGGTGGCATGTGTCACTCCTGTCTCACCTTCTGACTAAAATGAATACTAAAAAGCAGTGAGTGGACCCATATCGATGCCTCACTGTGACAGCCACATTTGTTACCTGACCACTCAGCTTGGCTTGTTTAAACAACGTCAGTCAAAAAAGATTAGCTTTCAGCGCTTCTACCCCTTTGACCTGGCAGAGATCAATTAGTTACGAGGGGAAATGCTCTCTCCACTAAAGGCTCTTTCAGCAGCCATTCATACTTATGAAAAGAATAGACCTGCTTGATATGACAATTACACCATGACCCTTACTCTAGGCTTTGGGAAAGGGTATTACCCTGAATACAGATGGTTATAAAATATTAGGAAAACAGGGTTTTCCTGACATGGAGTTCGTATTCTGAGTAGCCTGTTTTTTTTTTTCTTTTCGTAAAGCTGCAGCCTACTCAGTATTTGTTGCAGATGACATTCATGTAGACATGGTGGTCTGTGTGGCTGAATTCCCCAGCTCCATGCCGCCACCCTCCCCCCTCCACATCACCTATTTGGGGACAGCAGTAGGACTCCGAGAGGAGACTAGTGTGGGTGGGTTTAAAAAGGAAGTCATGAATTACCTGTCGAGTGGTGATCTGCCCTGCAGTCTTGAATCCCCCCTGACAGCTGCACTCTGAGACACTGTATGGGTCGGAGCTAGTCGAGGAGCACTTGGAAAGTGAGTCACAGCCCACCACGAACGTGTTGTCCAAGGGGAGCTCCTGGATTACGTGGTGTTTCTTTGGGGCCACCGGTGTCTCCGGTTTGATTTGAAAGGTGGGCTGGGGGGACGCAGACTTGTAATGCTTGGCTAAGTCTGGGCTGTCGGGTTTGAAGGTGGTGGGCGTCGTGGCCCAGTTATACTTCCCCATGGTCTGCTCCTCCAGCTCCACGGGGAGGTCCAACGTGCCATTAATGTGCTCGTGGGTGGGGTCATCAGGCTTGGATTCATCAATGGTCACAAAGTTCAGAAGCAGGCTCTTGGGGGACCGCTTCTTCTTCTTCTTCTTCTTCTTTATCTGACGGTTCTCTTGATTTGGCGACACCCACTCGCCGCTCTGCTTGCCCTTCTGCACTACTTTGTGCCTGGGTGTCTGCCGACAGCGCACCAAAGCCGTCACGAATATGACCAGGATGACAGTCATGGTCCCCGCTATAATCGCTATGACAACGATCACGTATCCACTTGCTTGGGGCGTAACATCATTGTCTCCGATGTTACGGTCCAAAGGTGTCTCCATACTTTTCCGCAGCTGCTCTTGGATATAGGTGGCGTTAGAGACAGTGTCGTTTACAAACAGGTGAATGAGTGCAATGGCGTGTAATGATTCAGGCTGGCCCAGATCTTTGACCTTGATCACAAGCCTGTGCAGCCCCTGATCAGCCGTCACTATTTTCTCCTGCAGGGTGATGTTTCCCGTAGCCTTGTCTATGGCAAAGAGACCTCTCGGTGAGACCCTGGAGGTGATGATGATGCTGCTGATGATGCTGTAATGAAGCTCAGCATTCATACCTGTGTCATTGTCAATGGCAAACACCCTGGTGACCACTGCACCGGGGTTGGTGGAGGTCTGGACCAGGTCGTAGGAGTAATTGGACGAAGGGATGACGAAAACCGGGCGATTGTCATTTACATCAACCACATTGATCGTGACCTTGGCGTAGGAGGTGGTGGGTGGTTGCCCGCCATCGACTGCCTTCACCATGAATGTGTAAGAGCTTTGCTGTTCCCTGTCAAATGTAATGTTGGGCTTGATCACACTGGTTACAGGGTCGATGAGGAAGTTATCTTTCCCATTCAAAATGGACAGGGTTATAACGGCATTATCCCCCGCATCCGCGTCCGTCACTGTGATTAAGCCGACAGTCCCGTAGAGAGGCAGGTTCTCGGGCACATAGAAGTTGTACTCGGGATGTGTGAACGCCGGGCTGTTGTCATTGAGGTCCTGCACGATTAGCCTGACTGTGACATTGCTCTGCAGAGACGTGGAGCCATTGTCACGGGCTACGACAGTGAACGAGTACCTCTCCTGCTTCTCTCTGTCAAGCCGCTTGCCAACAGAGAGGATCCCAGTTCGTCTGTCTATGTTAAACCCGTCAGGCGCATCGGGGCCAAGAGTATAAATAATCTCAGCATTATGCCCACTGTCGGCGTCAGTGGCACTGATTTTTATCAACTGAGTTGATGGGTCATTGTTCTCCGGTATGGAAAGTTGGATCTCCGGTTGGGGGAAGATAGGTGCATTGTCGTTCTCATCCTTGATTTTAATTAAAACCATGGCTGAAGTGTTCAGTGGTGGTGTTCCTCTATCCGAGGCAACTATCTTAATTGCATATTCCCGGGTTGTCTCATAGTCTAGTGGGGCTGCCGTCTCCAGTAAGAACTGGTCATTAAAGACAGGTTTTAACCGAAAAGGGACATCGTGGTCAGAGTAACAAGCTACTTTGCCATAAAGATCAGCGTCCTTGTCTGTGACTGTAATTAGGGCTATTTTGTTGTTGATCGGAGCGTTTTCAGACAGCAAAACGGTACCATTAACCTGGTTAATTATGTAGCGGATGTCTATCGAGGGCACATTGTCATTAACATCCGTTACGTTTACAGTCACTGTAGCTCTGGAGGGGGTGGAGCTGCCATCGCTGGCAAGAACAATGAGCTTGTGGACCGGCGTCACCTCCCGGTCCAGCGGCTGTTTAACTGTGATCATTCCCGATGAGCCGTCGATGGCAAAGTGGCGTTTGGTGGCCGCAGAGATCTGGTTGCTGAAAGAGAAGTGGATCTGAGCGTTAGAGCCCAGGTCGGCGTCGGTCGCATGGAGCTGTGCGACGGAGGTCCCGATGGGGGCGTTCTCAGGAACATTGACCTCCAGCTCGCTGTCCTTGAAGATGGGCCGATTGTCGTTGACGTCGGAGATGGTGACCTGAAGAATGGCGGTGCTGGATTTTGGAGGGTTGCCACCGTCTTCCACCTTGATCTTCATGACGAAGGTGTCCTTCAGCTCACGGTCCAGGTTCTGCTGAACGATGAGCTGAGGCCACTTATCCCCTTCGGGGGTCTCGATGATGTCCAAGCCAAACTCACTCACACTCTGCAAAGAGAGAAAAAATACAAACAAAGCGTGACTATTCATTTTGTTACACTCTCTTGATATTTCCAGGCACAATATGCGCATATTTTACATTATGTCAAGTCTCACATTTTACAGCACAACAACAAGTCCCTACACAACAAGAACTGCAATTAAAAATTACTAGTGTTTTATAGTGTCTAGTAAAACATATGCAGGCTAGTTAGGGTAGCAGTATTTTAATTTAGAGGACATATATTCACCAATTATTGGAGATGTGTAAGGGGTATTCGACCTCTGTTAAGGATAACATTGGAGTCAATGTTGAATGCAAAGAGTTAAATAAACAGTCCTAGACAGCATTAAACTAAATGACTGATTCTTGGCTCTGTGCTCTCCCGTTGGCTCACTCGTACTCCTAGTACTTGTAGATCAAAAGCTTTTTACAACATTAAGTACCAGCACTAGACTGCTCAATAATTTCCCTTAAAACCTGTATATATTGCATGTTAATTCATGTTCAGGAGACACTAAAGAAATGCTTTACTTTGACTGTTAGCTAGTTGTTCACAAACTGCTTAAATTAACCAATCCTCACTGTAATCCCACCCAGGGTATGTTGGTTGAAATGCCATAATTTAGCTTACTAACCACTCATGTTGCGTTCCTTTAGCTTGACTCAAATGACATCCTACCCCCTATCTCTGTGTGTATGTGTGTGTGTGTGTGTGTGTGTGTGTGTGTGTGTGTCAGAATAAAACATGCAGCACTGCTGGATTTCAACCTCATAATGTTAGAAAGACTGAAATGGGGGAAAAAAATAAATCATACAAAGATAAGCTCTGGTTTTACATGCACTGCAAGACCAGAGCAGTGCAAATTAAAGAGAGCGGGATGGAGAGGGAGAGTGAGAGTGCAGTATATCAAAAAGCCTTTTTGCTCAGCAAGGGGCTAAATCTGGGCAGGAAATAATGCCTGGGGGAAATGAAAACAAATGCATATGTAATCCCCACGAGACACCAGTTCTGACTTATCAACGTAATTGCCTTCCACCCTAAACAATAGCACAAATATTTACGAATCCAGATGCACTACATTATATATATATATATATATATATATATATATATATATATATATATATATATATATGTATATATATATATATATATATATATATATATATATATATATATGTATATATATATATATATATATATATATATATATATATATATATATATATATATATATATACTCTACATATACTCTGTATTTTCAAGTAAAGAGGGAGAAAGAGAGAGAGGGAGAGCGAGAAGAGGGAAAGTAACAAATGACTTGGAGAAAAACTGAACGTGAGAGAGGGAGAGAGAGAGAGAGAGAGAGAGAGAGAGAGAGAGAGAAAGGGGGGGGGGGTAAGGAAATAAGAAGATCAAGCCAATGAATGAGCTGCATGCATATTATGAAACAAAGAAGCCCTTTGAAGCTCTTTCAGTCAGAAGCAGTTTCATGCTGAAACAAGAAGAAGCATCCTCTTTTAGGAGATAAGCGTCATGCTGCTCGTCATGTTGGAAGCGATTACTCTGTCTAGGCACAGCTATCAAATGAGATTAAGATACATACATTCACATCGCACGAGTTAGGGACAGAATACGGACCAGAAATTGTACTGTATAGTGTCCTAAACTTCCCAGTTGTGTTTAAAAACCTGAAATGGCAGTCGTTTTGAAAGCCAGCAGCAATGCCGATATGCTGCCATGGTCCATGGAAGCAAACACATGCAACGGCGGCGAGCAAATTATTGTGTACTCTCAAAAATTGCTTGTCGGTGGAAAGCCGTGCCCGTGTTAGTGATTGACAGAACTACTTAACAGAGCCAACATTGCGGGGAATGATCATTCGCAGGGTATTTTGCGATCCTTCTGGCCGGGTAAAAAAAAGATTACCAGACATATGGACATGGAAATGTATGGCGCCGCCAGCTAACTTGACAAAATTTGTGCAAACACAAAATATACATTGTGGATGCCTCTCTCCCGTTAGCCTAGCTTCAACACATCACAGTCAGGTTAACGCTAGTAGTAAGTACCCCCGAATTCAACTAACAGAGTTGTGAAAGTCCCATTTGTTTGAAGAGACATCGCACTGTGAAAAAGACACTGCCATTTAGCATAGGCTATTGTTAATAGTGGGGTGGGGTGGGTGGTGGTGGTGGTGGTGGTGGTGGTGGTGGACTCTGTGTGATGATTTATGAGTGAGAAGTTCTTCCACGCTCCCCCCCCCCCTCCCCCGGTTTCAGTTTTACAACTGACAGGGCTACGCTCAGCGCATTTCAATAAGTTAAAAGAGAGCTATCTCTCAGGCTCGCATCGCCTCCTGACTGCAGAATTAGTCTGGTGGATTGTGATAAAAATCTAGGACAGGCTAAGAAAAGGCCAAGTAGTACTATGAATCACTCACAGGAAGAAAACCCACGGCCGGGCACGGAGGGCACATTCCCAAATAGTTAGATGTGCACATTATACACACTTCACCTTTCATGTACATGACCCCTTGAACTCTGATAATAGGCTGTCGGTTTCCACATAACCGCAGCATGGGTGGTTTCATCGATCGAGGACACAAATCAGTAAGGCGTGCATGTGGGTTGCGCGCAGCGCGATATCAATTGAAAATTGGCTTATTTTTTAAAGAGAAAGTGATTGAGGGGACTCACTGACAGTGAGGGAGAGGAGGGCTGAAAGGACGGCTGTGAAACCCCCTTTCTGAAGCCGGCGAGGTGCTCCAGATTGTCAGTGAATGCGTCTTTTAGGCAAGTTGATGACCTTATTAAAACTCAGAGGAGACCGAGATTGGGTTGTGAATATATCAGGGCGGTGGGGATGGGGGTGCCATAGTCACGGTGATGCCCATGGATGGGCATTACCTGGGGAGGGGCTATTCATCACAAGCTATAGCACCTTTTCATTATGCTGCAAAAAAACCCTCTCTCTCTCTCTTATTCTGAGTGCCCATAGCCCCCGGCGATGACCTTGTTCTTTTTAATTAAAAGCAACTGACCTGAGGAATGTTTGTCTGTTTTTCGTCAACCCCTTGTTGAGGGGAATGTGTCAAAATATGCTAATGAAAACCGCTAATGTTTAGCGATGAGTGTTGTTCCTGTAAATTCCTGTAGTTCATGGGAGGGTAGGTTTTGTGAATGAAGAAGCTTCATTTCATCGGAGTAGTACGTAAATTATTGTTTTTCTCATTTCGCATTTGATTGGAGCCGTCACCTTGTGACACTTTCGGGTAAATATTTAGCCACGAGTTTGGAGAGAAAACCGTCAGGTACAGGTGAGGTTACAGTTGTAGGGGTTCTGAGGGTCCTCAAAAAAATCTCCACCAAAATAAAATTACCATCCACTTATATCACCGTATAACCATCCACTTATATCACCGTATAACCATCCACTTTCACAGAAGCGCAGTATGGCACGTGACTCCAGCAAGACGTCCGCCTTAAACGCGACTACACAAGAAGATGGTGAAGTGGAGGCCATTTGGCTTCATGTAATCAACAAATGACACTTACTGACTTCCACTCAAGATGAGGTTGCTAGCCATTTGCTATGTGTGACGCTATGACGCTGCGCCTGTGTTGGATGACATACACATTTCACTGTGGGTGTAATGTAAAATGAAGATATATAAAATATATATGTAAGGGATAATCCACAACGAGGTGTGAGGGGGGTTTGCCTCCGCAAAGTGCATTATTTTTCAATACATGCACACCTCGGAGTGGATTATCTCACTTATACCACGGCCACTTGCAAATCATTAAAATATATGGGTGATTCATATTTTGGGGTAATTCTGTTTCAAAATTACAACTTTTAGTGTTCCTGGACACAAACGGCAAATGACCAGAGAAATATCTGGGTCTGACTAATGCCTAATGTCAGTTAACATGAGATTCATAGGGAATGCGTTACATTATAACTCTGGTAAATAGAGACGACCTTAGTAACGACCTGGTAACGTTACCTTATTACTCCGGGAAAATAGAGATGACCTTAGTAACGACATGGCAACGTTACCTTATTACTCCAGTAAATAGAGACAACCTTAGTAACGACATGGTAACGTTACCTTATTACTCTGGTAAATAGAGACGACCTTAGTAACGACAGGGTAACGTTACCTTATTACTCCAGTAAATAGAGACGATCTTAGTAACGACATGGCAACGTTACCTTATTACTCCAGTAAATAGAGACGACCTTAGTAACGACATGGCAACGTTACCTTATTACTCCAGTAAATAGAGACGATCTTAGTAACAACATGGCAACGTTACCTTATTACTCCAGTAAATAGAGATGACCTTAGTAACGACATGGCAACGTTACCTTATTACTCCAGTAAATAGAGACGACCTTAGTAACGACATGGTAACGTTACCTTATTACTCCAGTAAATAGAGACGATCTTAGTAACGACATGGCACGTCCTGGCCAAGTCCGGTCCAAGTTGACAGTTAACGTTTCGTCCAGCCAATCAGAATCGAGTATTCACCCGGGCCATGGTATAAATAAAAATATATATATACACAGTATATAAACTATCAGTGAGTGCTACAGCGTTACACCTGGGCATTAAGGGTTTGGTGATCAATCGCTGTGCCACACAATAGCAGCGATTTCTAGTTTGTGTCCTAAACAACACATGAAAAATGTAGACTTCGCTAGATTCAGAGCAAAATCCCAGAGGACCCCACAAAGATAGTCCAAAGGGTGTCTTAGCGGCCAACAGCTATTCTAGGAAATGTTTGTGCAACTCTTACATACTAAAGCCGTGGCTTTCTGCAGACCTTCTGAAATCAAAGCATCCATGAATATCTATCTATCTATCTATCTATCTATCTATCTATCTATCTATCTATCTATATATATACTATATATATATATATATATATATATATATATATATATATATAGATAGATATAGATAGATATGGAAAATTAGATCATTGAACGGTTTTGCAAAACCACTGATCAGCCAAAGGTTTGCAGAATTGCACCACAAAAAAAAAAAAAACCGACAAAGCAAATGATTGCAGATGATCATGATAATGAGTGGAATATTTGCTTGGTGGTTTTCCAGGCATGAACAATTCACGATATAGCTCTGGAGAGACTTTGGCAGCGGAGAGACTGTTTAAAAATGCTAATTAGTATTCAAGGCAGACACAGACAGCCACAATTCGGCTCGTTCTCACCCAGTGGCAACTTCATCTGGTGCTCCAAGACGGACTGGACGCTTTCCCTCCCACAACGTACTCTCAAACCTTCAGATGATGCTCCTTAATCATTATACTTTATTTTTGTACAACGTCCAGACAACGCTGTGTTGTCTGGACATTAATTATATCTATGGTTTACTTCATTCGATAGAGAATACTGCACTTTGATACTCTGGACACACACACCGTGTCTGCCATTATTATTATTATTATTATTATTATTATTATTATTATTATTATTATTATTTTAGTTTTTAACATAGCTATCTCTTATCTTACTGCGTGCAAACCTCACCATTTGTATGGCCTACTTTCATAATGAATATAAAGCATATGGCAATCGGAATGGCAAACATCAAAGATTTACATGACATGTCCTACATTATGGATTAAGATACCATGTTTTGTATTATTACCAAAGTGAGTTAGCGGTGATTTAGACAGTCGTGCCACTGTAAAAGCAAGAAGCAAAAAGCAGATCAAAGTCCAAGTTATGAATAAAAAAACCTACATGTATATATATATATATATATATATATATATATATATATATA
This sequence comes from Merluccius polli, assembly GCA_030340625.1. Classification (NCBI taxonomy): domain Eukaryota; kingdom Metazoa; phylum Chordata; class Actinopteri; order Gadiformes; family Merlucciidae; genus Merluccius; species Merluccius polli. The sequence goes on from JAOPHQ010002018.1 coordinate 61,546, forward strand.
TATATATATATATATATAAAAGCCATATTATACTGCAAAAAAATAAAAACATAAAATAAATGAAGGCGAGTGGGAACTGTGGACAGAGAGAAAAACCAAAGAGCAGGACTAAATCTCACCTTGACCAGCTCATAGTGCTGGATGCCGTTGATGCCCACGTCCGGGTCGAAGGCCGAGGGCACCGGGTAGCGGGTGTTGATGGCCGTGTTCTCCGGGATGGAGATGTTGATGACGGTGGACTGAAAGAGCGGCGCGTTGTCGTTCACGTCCTCGATCAGGAAGCGGATCTTGACCAGGCGGAAGATCTCGTCGGGCAGCACGGCCACCTCGATCTCGTAGTAGCAGCGCTTCTCGGCGAACACGCCGGAGCACAGCTTCTCGCGGTCGATGCGGTGGTTGGTGGTGAAGATCTCGCCCGTGTTGGCCTCCACGCGCACCAGCGGCACGTCGCCCGTCTTGTACACGGGCTTAAACTGCAGTGGCGAGGAGAGCCGCGCGCCCGGGTCCAGGTTGAGGTCCAGGTCCCGCCGCAGGTTCCCGATGCGGACGTTCTCGGGCTGCTCCTCCTTCACGGTGTAGTCCCTCTCCTGGGCCCGGCATGCCCAGACCAGGCAGGCGACCAAGACCGCCAGCAGCAACACATGGGCCCGGCGTGCTAAGTCCATACTCAAAGAGTGGAGTGGTGGAGGGGGGGGGGGGGGGATGGGGGGGGCTTTTCACTTTCCAATGGCGATTCTGTCACAACAGAGGAAAGGGAGGGGGGGGGGGGGGGGGGGGGGTGGATGGAGGGAGGGAGGGAGGGAGGGGGGGGGGGGAGGGAGAACAAGCCATGTCAGTGTTCAGAATTACATGAGATCCATGTTTTGTTGTAATTAGCACTATATTCCCTCATAGAGAGTTTTGAACTTGACCTTTTCCTCCTAACTAGCTCTGGGCCCACATCCTTCTTGTGTCTTTGAGAGCAAATTAACGTCGGTTTTGCGCAATTAACCTTTGATGACATCCATTGAGCAAGCAGACACGTAAAGGTTAGTAGTTCACAGTTTCCATCAATCTGCTCTACACCGGCAACGCACAATTTCATATTTTTTTAATGAACAGTTGGAGTCCATTGTTGCATTGAACTAGTCGTTCACCAGGCTCAGGAGTATTTTAAAACTGGATATCAGTTGACTATCGAGTATATATATATATATATATATATATATATATATATATATATATATATATATATATATTAGATCTTTGTTTTGTTTTTAACACTGGGTATTTCAGTCACAACTGGTTTTGTAGGAAAGCAGAAAAGTGATGCGTCTCTATCCACGTTTCAGCCAGTGTGGGGAGTGCAGTGTGTGTGTGTGTGTGTGTGTGATTTGCAGCTCACATCCAAACTTCAGCCGCTGTTGTTGGAGCTGCAACACAGCCCCAGGCACTGCTGTGTGAACACACACACTGACTGACATACACACAAACAAACACACACACACACACACACACCCACTTGCATAGACACACACACACACACACACACACACACACATAACGTACATGCACAAAAAGGACTGACACACACACACACACACATATACACACAATTGCATTCACCCAATCACTGTTAGCTGTTGACACAAACCATTAATGTTTGTGTGTGTGTGGGGGGGGGGGGGGGCGACAATTACTCTAAATGTAAACAATCGAGCTCTCAAACAGTTCATGAGTTACAAATAAACAGCATGATAAGAGTATTCTTCAGACCAACCGTGTCAAATTAGGAAACAACCCTGATTTATTTATTGTGTCACCATCAGTCAAATTACTGCAGTTCAATCACAACTTAATTGTATACTGACAACAACAGCAACAAAAACACACACACACACACACACACACACACACACACACACACACACACACACACACACACACACACACACAGCTAACTCCTTGATAAACACTGCAACTGAACTTAAAAGAAAACAGTTGCAGCTGACTGACAGTGTTAATTAAATGGGTCTTTATGCTGTGAACTATAAATCGCTGCTGGAAACGCATCTTCGACTCTCTGTGGTTGCAGTGGAGAAAAAACGATGTTGATTATTTATGGATTTTGTGATATAAATAAATATTGAGTGGGATTATTATGGGTATTATAAAACGGTGATAGAGCTAACACGCTGTGGTTCCCATCCTGGTCTTTAAGGTCAGGACCACATATCATATTGTTCTTATAGTGCTGTCTCCATGGACAAGATCACTGGAAGTCTCTACCCATTGAGACCCACTGTGCTCATTACCAAGAGTCATGTCTCCATGTTTGGTAATAGATATGAATCAGGACTAATATGATTTATCTTTATGACCTAACACCATATTATTGATTGTTCATTGTGATACGGGACGTATGGCCACTATAACCCAATAAGATAGATAGGTGAACGTTATTGAGGGTGCCGGTGTGACTTCATTGGTGAAGTGAAGCGGAAGTGAGAAACCTACAACTTCCACTTTACTTTCCCTAGGTTGCAATACTTCTGTGTAGCTATTGGTTTCATTGTTTAGTATGATAATGAATCTTAGATACTTATAGGTGCAAGGATCAGTCTAATCAGTCTAAAAAACGACATCATTATTCCATACCACGTTGTTCGTCTGAGGGATAGGCCACCAACGCAAGGCGGTTGTTTATTTATTTATTTTTCAACACTGAAATAAATGAAATCTGCTACCCCAGGTGTATTTTGAGCTCAAATGTATTCAAGGACTAAAACAAATGCATTACTCATATCCAACTGTGTGCTTAGGTCAACCTCTCCAACCCCCTGAGTCTTTATTAAAATCACTTGGTTTTCTGCAGGAGATATATTGGATTACACCCGCGAGGCCGTCGTCTTTAAATCAAACATCGACTCCATCGCTCGCTACGAGAGCGCTGTTGGGAGGAGAAAAAAGGGAAAAAGGGAAACGCGCGTGACAGCCGTCACACAGACGATGCCCAGCTGCAGCTGTTAACGCAAGACGAAAAACCCCGGAGCGGCCAGGGAATCGCTCGCCGCTCTTTGAGAATTACAATGGTCTTTATCGAATTTACATCTATTACCATGAGGCATTTCTACACACACTATCCTGTATGAATGACAACCTGAACTACACTTCAGAGGATTATTTCTTATGATTGGTGAAGGCAGCGTCCCCAGTCACAAGCCCTAGAAACCGAATTGATTAAAAAGACAAATTCAATATAGTCTGCATTTCTTTTTAATCAGGAACAATAACAGTGGCATTATCATAGTGTGCACAACAAAACCGTGTTGCCTATATTTCGTAAAGTAATGCCAGGAGAGTATTTTTGTCATTTTTTTGACATAGACATGTCCGTGTGGCTAAACTTAGCATATGCACACATTGTGCACATGTGCTGTGTTGTACAGACGTGTGAAAGTATGCATTATAACGCGGCGCTGCTAAAAGGGAAACGTCTCATAAATGTGGTGCAATATAGTGAAATGTGTACTGCCACTTGTGCAAAAATAGGCAAAAGTCCAAAAGTAAAAAGTCAAAATGCAGCGCATAATTATGCTTTGAGTGCATCCTGGAGTGGCTTGAAGTTTTGGAGGGGTACTACTAATATTGAAGCACATTACTCATCCGACGTCGCTCACTTGTCATCCCCGTCTCCAAGATTGTTATTAATAAGCATACAACTCTGAATGTGAGTAATTACTGTTGCCGTTTTGAATCTGGATAAAATGTTCGCATGCTAGTTTGGGGGGGTCGGGGGAGGGGGGGCGGGAAAACTCTGGGTGTCAGTCAGGGTATCTGCTTTGCTTACATTTCACTAGTCTCCTGAAATGCTATTTTGAGCCCCAGACAGCAGGTTGAATCCAGCAGGCAAACTCAAGCCTCCCTCTTGGGAAAAACAAGAGAGTGGGGAGAGAGGGAGTGTGAGAGAGAGAGAGAGAGAGAGAGAGAGAGAGAGGAGCCGGCTGGCCGTGGATCACTTTTCACCACAATGTGATGGACAGGCCGTTGCTCTGTTTCTCTTCAGCCAGGGGAGAGAGAGAGAGAGAGAGAGAGAGAGAGAGAGAGAGAGAGAGAGAGAGAGAGAGAGAGAGGAGCGCGACGCCATCGCAATCACAATGAGGCCGGAAACGTGCAAAAATAATGAAAACGTGGAGAACAAAAAAATCACATATTCACAAGGTGGGGCGGGTGGGGGTGGGTTGGGGGGGCAGCGTCAGGAGTGCTTAGATGATAATAAACATTGCGTGTCTTGACGCTGTACGCCGGTCTACGATATGCCGCTTGCTTTATTAAAGGAGAGACACACAGAGGGCATCGGTGAAAGCCTCTGCTCTACTTCTGCCTTTTGTTCTGCTTTAAATATGTCTGAGATCTCTTGACAGGCAAGGTTTCCTTCAAGACCGGCCTGTTCCTTCTCAGTACCCCCCACCGCCACCACCACCGCCACCTCCACCACCACCGCCCCCCCCCCCCCCCCCCCCCAACTCTGGGGAAATGGAAACTTGTCTTATATTGAGGGAAAACTTTCCCGACTTGACGGGTGCTCTCTACTTCCCCCAAGTTGTGTTTGTTAAAACTGAATAAACTGAATATGAAATGTGTGTTTATGCACGGATGGCAGTGTTGGTGTTGTTAAGTGACAGCGGTGGATGAAGTACACCAAAGCTTCATGGTTAAGAGTGAAAGTGAGTGACACACGTTGAAGAGGACTAGGACATATCGATTCAGTGTAAAAAAAAAAAAAAGTACCATGCGGTGGCTTTGAATGTATTCAGAAAACAATACTAATACCAACGCAATTACTACAATTTCCAGCAATAATAATTTCAGATTTTTACCAGACCCTAGATTCTCAATACGTTTTACTTGATGAAGTGTATTACCAATCTTTGAACAATAAGTGATCTAGAATGATCTTATCTTGCAGCGCTACGACTACGCCCTGCTCGTCTCCACCACACTATGGTCATATATACCCCAAGTCATCACAGATTACATGCAGATATGATTTTTAAGTATTTTATTTTGTGTGCTTTGCGTATTCTTAAGGCATCTGCAAATCCTTTAACGGCTAACATGACACACCGCCAGGATAACTGTGTGCTCGAGTTAAACCAACAGGAGGGGAAGAAAAACCTTAATTAAAGAAAATAATGTGTTGCACAATGCAAGCCATTAACAACAGACATTCATTAAGAGCAACACGGCGTCATGCTAATTAAACCAGCAGTCATTTGCTTTCTGTCATTTGCATCAAGCACAACAGGATCTATGCCCGGACACCATCGGTCTTCCACATCCAGACGTTCACCATCAAAGCAGGGGGGGGGGGGGGGGGGGGGCACTAGTTTGAAGGCATCGACCCTACAGGTTGGTTTTGATGAACTATTCCCATAGGCCATTTTTTCTTTACTTTTGTGAATGTTTTTACTTTTTACTCCTTTTCTTTTTGACATGCCTACAAAAGCTATCTTCAATTTACCAGAGCCCTATAAATGCATTTGGACAAAATGCATTAAGGCACCTCATGTAGAAATACCATAATGCATTCTGCTTTGCAAAGGGTGCCAATACATGACCTGATATACATGATCCAAAATAGGACACATTTCAAGTGATAATTTCTATTTCACTGGGTTCACGTTAGATGATGGCTAAAGTGGAGATACATGGGTTGATCCTCTGTCTTATTTATTTTAAATGTAGGAGCCAAAAATGGTGTGATGTATAGGCCTGTTCCTCACACATACCCCCCCCCCCCCCCCCCTATACATAAGCAACCCAACCCTAATTAATAGTCGACGCATAATGTTTGGTTAGGTCATAGTAGCCAATTAAAATGAATAGTGAATCCACTCTCACGGCACTGTGTGTGTGTGTGGGGGGGGGGGGGGGGGGGGAAGTAACACTGCATGCACGTTATATGTGGTGGTAATAGAGGACGGTCCAGCCGGGTCCTGGAGTGCGCACTGCCCCTATGCAGGGCTCAGGGTGCCTACTGGTCCACCTGTGCACCCGCCTCGCCTCGTGGACTACGGCCTGTAGGCACTGGTCCCCAAGCAGCGAACCGGTTCGGAACCGAACCCGCGAGCCGTCCTCTCAACAACAACAACAACAGCAGCAGCGTCCCGCAGCCGCATCATCCACACCGCGTCGTTACGCGCGGCATACCGATAGCCGCACGTCCCTTTAAAAAAATAATAATCGGTATATCGTCGATTTAATCGAGTTCATGAGTATCGGAACAGTTTCGGTTACGGGCGGCGTCAAACGACGCGCGGTCGGATATCGCGGCGGTATACCAGTACCGGTAACCGTCGGTCCCGTTCAATTACGCACGCCGACGTGTCGCCGCTCTTGTCGATTTGAAGTGATTTCACTGCACAGTCTTAACGACACATAACGCCTGTATGCTCTCCCCCATCTATCTCCCCCTCTCTCCTCCATCTATCTCCCCTCTCTCCCCCCTCTCAACACGTTAGACCGGCGCGCTGCGTTTTCCTTGCGGTCTGAACTCACGGCTTACCTTTCAGGAAAAAAGACAAAATCAGTCGCCGGTCCTGTCACGGCGCGTCGTCGTCATCATCATCCTCATCATCATCATCATTGATCTGCAGGGTGAACTTCCATGAAGTCCACTAAACCTGGGGAGAGGAGGAGGGAGATCCTCGTCGATGGACGGCGGAGCCCCCCCAAAAAAAACAAAAAACCGGCGGTATCTCCACTACCAAAACTTATCCATGCGCCACCGTCCCGCAGGTCCAGTGGTTAAAAAAAATGGGAAAATGGTGAGCAGGTTAACTTTGACGTGGTGTTAAATCCTCTTCGGGTTGGCCGGAGTTGGGGTTGTGGGGTTGGGGGTGGGAGCCGCAAATGTGCAATCCTACACGGCGGAGATGCGCATCGGTCCAACGAGCTCCGTCTCCTTTTGGACACCAAGTCGCGAGTCCCTCAATGTCTTTAAGTTGCGACCATCGTAATCCGACCGCTTCTGTCTCTCTCTCTGTCTCGCTCTCTCTCTGAGGAGGAGGATGAGGAGCCGCGCGTCGCCGGCGCCAGACTGTGGCGCACACGTGTCGCTTTTTTTGGGGTAAACCGGCGGCGCGCTCAAGAAAAAAGAAAAAAATCAATTAAAAAAAAAAAAAAAAAAACCTCAATCAAAGTGCACGAAAAAAAAACCCGAAACTAAATATATTTTTTTCTTGGGTCTTTTTGTGCACTTGTTGTTGGATGGATGGATGGATGGATGGATGGAGACGAGGTGCGTGCGCGCTTCCCAAAAAAGCGCGCCGGAGGAGCGGAGAGAGAGGAGAGAGGAGCGCACAGTTTGCACGCCGTCCGCCCAAAACGGTTTGGGGGGGGGGGGGGGGGGGGGGGGGGGGAGGAGGAGGAAGGAGAAAGAGAAAGAGAAAAAAAAGAAAGCGTGCCACCAATGTAGCATCACTTACAGGAGCTGGGATAGGCGGCGCACCGTATCTCCCTGCTAAGCTGTAGCTGTCTCAGTAGTATTGTATGAACTAAGTCCTTCTGTACTGCCCACCTCTCTCTCTCTCTCTCTCACTCTCTCTCTCTCTCTCTCTCCCTCTCGATTGACATCACACTAGGAAGAGGAGGAGGAGCCAACCAGCACATTCAAGAGAGCTGGCTCTCCTCTTAAAGCCGCACTGCGTTGAGGAGACGGAGAAGCGCAGGGAGACCCTGCTGGAGGAGCTGCTATAGTGGGGAGCACATTATGGCAACAGCTCCTCCTCTGCCCTTTTTTTTTTTTTTTTGGTTAAATCCGCAGTCCGCCTGAAAGGAAGAGGGGGCACTGTTCACTTGCTCTAATGAGCCCTGCTCCCTTTGCATTGCGGGTTGACATTTTTGCAAAAAAACTTTCAACACCGTGTGGGTTAATGTTAAAAGATTTCCATCTCAATTACGGCCGGGTCACCAAACACCCAGAAGAAGAAGAAGAAGAAGAGACCCGACGGGCTGGGGTTGAACTTCTACCGACCACGGCGAGGAGGGTGGTGGTGGTGGTGGTGGATTAGCATTTCTCTGTCAGTTTTCTCTGTCTCAGTGTAGATACAAACATGAATGTTGTGTGTTGTGTGATGTTTCGAGCAGACACGTGCCAGCAGACGCTGGAACGAGTTAAGGGCCCCCAGGTCTGTTGGAGTGTATGGAGGTGGGATACATCGGGGACAGCTTGTCACATGTGGCCACTGGTGGCCATTATAGAAAGATTATGTCAGCGTAATGCAAACTCTCAAAATAGCAAATATGCAATAAATCTCAGCCTTTTTTCCTTTTTTTCTCTGGCATGGTGCAGGATCCTGAAACCACATTTTGCATCTATAACGGCCCGGGATGTAGATATGGCATTAAGTTGAAGGCTTTGTGCAGTCCCAAAATAAACTCAATTTAGTTCATATTTATTAAACATGAGTAACGACCCCAGTCTTAACGTTGACCTCTATTAGGTTCAGATGCATTACCGCTCATGTCCTATGCAGAACCGCGTAACGACGACCTCTAAGACCTCACCGCCTCTCTCTCTTAGGTCTCATTTCAACCTTGACATGCAAACACATTTTTAAGCATTTTTCGTTATAAAATAGGGCAGCAACATTTGCCAATTGCCAAAATGTCTCTCCTTCGCCACTGAAGACACCACGTACAAACTCATACATACAAATAGCCTTACCTTGAATACCTTGAATTACATGTTGATGTAGACATTTAGGACATCTAGTCCCCTCTTGGTTAGCCTAATCTGAGCCCTGACTGTTAGAAACTGCTTTATCTAATGTACGAGATAGGCAACAACCCAAAGAGATTGTTCCAGTGTATTTCTACAGCTAACATTGAGTTTCCAACACAGCTATACCCACAGCCCAAACCAAGCCGAACGACAGAAACGACTCAACGGTGACTACAGGTCCTCTTTTCATGGCTCCTGCTCTCTCTTTCTGTTGCATTGCGTTCAGCCCATCTACCGACATCTGACATCCACCGAGCTCAGCGAAGGGTGGCACCATCAGGCTTTCGTGCAAAAGCAGGAGCAAAAATAGCCCGAAAACATCCACAGCATGTAATTTAAACACGTGGTTCCACACATTTCAATCTCGCCCCCCTGTCTCATAACACATCTCAGACACAAGTCTCATACAGACCTTTCTTACTGTCTTAACCTGCCCCCGACCTACCCCATAATCTTAACCTATAGGCCTTCCCTCATTTCTGAGACATGCATGTTAACTACCAAAAGCCCGAACTAAGCCCATTATGCCCATTAGCAATTACCGATGCTGCAAGTATGCTACTTCCCACACTGTATCTCTCCCGTATGTTATATGATTTTGGCTGAGAGCCTGACTTAAGGGAATACAGCATGTGGCATTTAAAAGCAAAAAGATAGCGCAACATTTCACTCATGAATGGAGGACTAGAAACGGTGCCATATGCTGACATTATTTGGGAAAGTTCTACAAGGGGGAATTCATATTTAAACAGAGAGCAGTTGCATCTGGTGAAATGACCAGGGGTGGGTGTGGGGGTGGGTGGGTGGGAGTTTGCCAGCATAAGCTACGTCCAAACCTACATTCAGCTTTGGATTGATTACGCAGCGCTGGCGGTAGAGTGGGGGTGTTCATGCATTAGCATGATGGGTCGAGGTTTTAGTAAAGCAAAAAAAAAGGTTTTTTTTTTTTATCCGTGCAAAATATAGACGAGAGAGCAAGAGATCAATTAAACTAATGTTTAATGAAATGTGTAATTCAGCAAAAAGCGCCAAAACATTGTTCACCCCATTTAATATAACCATCATCAAGATCAACATCAATAAAAAGTTATTTGAGTGAATCATCAAAAATTGTGTTTTTTTGTTGGCACAAGGACACAGCCATCATTCCCATCAGTTTATTGATTAGCCCGTATTTCACTGGTTACACTAAAAGTAGCCCAGATACCAGCTTACCTGCAATGCCATTCATTATGGCAAAGTGACGGGGTGTTTAGAGCCTAAGTAGCTTAAGTGAATTCTAACTCATGCCTTATGGGGGTCAGCCGAGGTCATAACTCATGAAGCAAGTCCCACAGACCCCCATAGCTTCCTATTTATGTCCCAACAGGCCACCGTTGTCCTTCTTGACTTCTCGCCACAGAACGAATAATAATTACTTTTGCATTTCAAACGCAATTAGCCTCTGGCAAGGTTTTTCAAAAGCAGTAGTCACTGGCTCTATAGATTTTAGTTTCCCTGTCGCCTGGCCGTTCTCTATAATCAAACATCATTATTCTTATCTCAAAAGACAGCGGGATTGAGGGGGGGGGGGGGGGGGCACGTTGTAGAGACCACATCAATGCTTTCAATTTTGCACAACTCCTGCAAAACACTAGTTGTGTAAAATGAGTGAGAGGCATTTTGACAGGCCCTCGAGTATTACAGACAAGACAATCACTTATTAATACAGATGTGAAATGTGAAAATGTGTACGCACATCCTCAAACACACACACACACACACACACACACACACACACACACACACAGCATTCATTATATTTTTTTCTATTATTCCTCCACTGAGATATTTTCTGTTACAACCGCCAACATAATTACTTCCTGATAATGTCAGAAAATTATAAAGTCATGATGAAAAATGCTTTGAATGTAATAAAAATAATAATAATGAATGGAAAGTGAACATTTCTCGTTTCAATAAGCTGATAATGTAATGCCAAATATCAACATTGTTGTTGTATCACAAATAACAATGTGATCACCAAACAGATAGTCGTCAAACATTTTCATTTTAATGGTTACTTTAAAGGGCAAGGCCAGCATAATTCAGTATTTTTCTTAACTTATTAAAATACCATAATAGACAACCAAAGGTGATTATGTTTTTCTCCCACTCACTAGCATTGTAGGTTCACCTTGCTACAAACAGCAAATACCCTTTGTGCCAAAGACTGATTGTGAAAAAAAACATTCAGTCACAACGAAGTATGTTTTTCTTTAATAGGCAAACTTCTTACTACAATGTCCTAGGAGTCGCCAGCATTTTTCAAATAACATTGTTGTTGTAAGTGATGAGTGTCAAGAGGAGTTAAGGCTAAATAAATGTTTGTGTGTGGAAGACGGTTTCTTCCTTTACCTGGTTGTTACTTAAAAGGGTAAATTAATGGTCAGGCTACATAACGCTTATTTGCACTTTGTTTGTGAAGAATGTAAAGTAACTTTAATAGCATGATACATTCAGAGCTGCAATTTCAACCAACATTATCAGTTTATTACATTAGGTTTGTGGTTGAAGCAATTGTCATCGAACCAATGTTGGCTATGCTTAAACGGTTTGATCTGTTTTGCTACTTCTCTAGGCTGCTTGTGCTCCGTTTGTCACCAAGAGATTTAGTTTTGAGATGTGTTTATGGGATGCAAATGTGAAGCCTAAAAGCAAAAATTCAAAGACACAAAATGTATTATGCATAAAAGCTAGGCTATTTCTCTACAACTAAAGATCAACTCTAACACTATGCTAAAGTTTTATTTATAACATGTGGCATACATTTCTGTGTGTTTTGTCAATCATGAATAAAAGTCAAACCTGACCATCAATATATTATTTGAATTCATCACTAAAATATTACATGAACCACTTATTTTTTTACTTTGAAGTTAAGGTTTCAACATGTTTTGTGTTGGACCATGCTGAAATAGTTTGCATACTTTCAAGACAGTTGATTCTGCATTACATTACACAAATTAATTTCTATAAAACAAAACAAATAGAAGAAGCTATATTCAACAACATGATACAACTTGAACATGACAATTGAACTCATGGATATCCTTTGTCTGAGTCCTTCCCTGACAACTCCCTCCCAAGTTCTCCCAAATTGTGGATCAGAACATCACCCCTGTAATACCACCACCCTGAGACCACCCACAACAACCATTGTGTTTTTCACCTCGTTGTTGTTCATGCTTATGCTCAGATACGATCAAACAAAAAGTCATCCCTCGAGTCTAGATGATATTCAAACCCATGCCGCCGCAGTAAAGAGCATCCCCACCCAGATCTATGACTTGGTATTCGCAGACGTGGAACGGAGGACTTCATTGGATGTAGGAGCACAGTCACTAATATACCTTATCTGCAGGCCACAGATGCTGGCCAGGGGAATCGGTTAAGGATGAGGTTACGCTTCTAAATTGTATGGTAGGTCTTTGTGTATTAACAGTCAGGGGTTGGGTGAGGGGGGTTCATTCTTTGCTGGTCCTGATTGGCCCGTGGTCCTTTGTGCAGCTTAATCCTTACTACCTAACGAGAGACTTCTGATGGTGTGGAGGGACCTCCTGGGACCTGGCTTCCAGAGGGCTGCTCAGGCTTTTGACCTTTTCACCTAGAACAGTGTTGATGTATTTTTATATATTTATGGATGATGACGACGATGACGACGATGATGATGTCGATGATGATGATGATGATGATGATGATGATGATGATGATCCACAGTCCAGTAGCTGCCATTTTATTTTCCTATTTTGTCCTTTTTTTACTTTAGTTTTTTTATTTGAGGCAACATTGTTAGTAGTTTTTATTTTGTTGCAGACCTTTCATTCGTTAAGAAGTTACCTCTGGCTTGTCAGTCAGCGCCTGTGCCGTGTACACATCTCCAGAATGTTTTGAAGGAGCAGACATGCTTGAAGAGGTGGACATTTTTTAACAAAACATTTCCTCTTATCTTCACAGACAGGTTTTGTATCCATGGTTACCTTCAAGAACAACTGAGATTTTTTCACAATGGGTAAAATATTGTCTCTATTGGCCCTCCAGGCCACTCCTTCTCTCTTCCCTACATTCTCCAAATTCTCTGGAAACAAACAGAAGGGACAGATTTGAGAGGGTTGACCAGGCCGGATGATCCAATATGTGTTACCTTATTGGCAACGTTTTGAATTTGAGAGAAATTGAGAGGTATAAAAACAAAATAAAGGAAACCAGGAGAACAGGTCACAATGTTTGACTTTTCTCGTATTTCATATATGTGCATGCAATGAGCATGCTTTAAGCTCGGGCCACACTACACAATTTTCAAGTCCAATTTGTGAACAATTTGAAGGAGTGCAGATGCGCGGTAGAGTCGGACCCTGTAGTTTGCGCATGAGTGAAAAACGTGAATCTTTCCAGATTCAATCAAACGTCTAATCATGTAAATAAAAAATATTTTATATGGGGCTAGTGTTTGACTGTGGGTCAAAGGCACAAATTGCCATTGAAAAGTGTGTATTTGGAACAAAGGAGGAGCCAAAACATGGTGTCAAAACATCGTGGAAGAGTACACTCTTGCAGGTGTAGGGGGAGCACAAAACTGCATCCATCTTTAGATTTCTGTACCCCAAAGACAACAGTTGTTGTGTGCAGTGGTGGACTGGGGGGCTTTGGGCCCATAGTACAGTAGTATATCCACACCACAGTACGCGATGGCACGCTGTAGCGCTGTACGTTTAAAGGACCATACCGGTCTGGGTGATTAAACCATTGCAACCGTCTCTCCTGACTTCACTAAAATATCCGTAAAAAAATGTAATTGCTTCATTATTCCGTTCTGCCTAAGAGCATTTAGCATGAGCGCGCCTGCCACAAACGAAAATAGGGCATAGCTGGCAGGCTATCTGTGGGGCCGCGGCCTGTTGTGGCCCAGTCTGGGTGAAAATGTCATGGGCCATTTTTGTCCCAGTCTATCCCCGGTTATGTGTGTGCACAGACAAGACTTGAAAAATGGCATATGTCAGCCATTAACTGTGCGTTGCTCAGTCAGAGATTGAATTTGGGAAAAAACGTGTAGTGTGGCACCAACTTTAAGCATGGCTCAGGACCGGTGAACATTAAAAGGGGAAAAAGCCTTCAGGCTAGTCAATGGCTTGTCATATTTATTTGGGGGAATGTCTACAGACAAACTATGTCTATATTTCTTATTGTATGTACATGCACGTGAAAGCACATTTTTGGTTCATATGCTCAAGGTATTGTTGAGGAATGCATGTCCAAATTGTGTTTGAATGTATAAAGCAAGGAACATGAACATCCATCTCATATTTTGTAACTATTCTGTCAAGCCTTTCTGGTTATATTCATGTACAAATCCATAAAAATGCTAGAATAGTGTTCTTTCAACTGAAACGCGCTGCATGCATGGCACCTTCCCAAGTTACCTTCCCAAATCTCACATCAGGAACATGCCGTCAAACATTTAGATTTAATTATATTGTAATGTAAACATATATTCAAAAAAACCTGAAACTCCTAACCTTGGACAGAATAATGATGTTAAATATAGGGCACATGCTGACCCAAACATTACAGGGCTCCTGCAGGAGAAAAATGTAATTTACTTTCGCAACGTTGTGTATACCACACAAAAAGGTGCCCTTGTTTCTTGGTCCTTGTCAACCAGGCTACCATCAGTTGAGACCGGTTGAAATTCAATTGTTGAAAGGCCTACTTTAAATAATAACTCTGTGCCATAGTGTTGAAATAGAGAGCAATATGAGGGGAACATGTAGGATAAAGTGGAGAAGTAATGAAGGGTCGGACACGGAGTGGCGTGCATTTCTATCAAACCAATTAGAGCATACCTGCTCGTGTGAACCACTGTGGAAAAGTTGTCGGAGATAAAGTTTTGCTCGTAAATGATTAGCCTTTTCACATTCAGGTTGTGGATATCTGACATGGATATCAGTCATTTAGGTGTGTTGATAATTGTGTTAATAATTGAATAGATTATACTCTGATTCTGACACATTTTAATCTATTATTAGTAGGGGCGGGACTCGATTAAAAAAATTAACGGACCTACGGCCGACGGGGCGCACAATAACAACAAACCCCGGACCTACGACCGGCGGGGGGTGGGGGGTGCGCGCGCGATCCTAACACACCACGGACCTATGACCGGCGGGCGGACCTATGACCGGCGGGGTTGTCTCAAAAAGGAGGACAAATACGCGTCCGGCTTGTGCTGCGCTGGACGCCGGACAGGGCATTGAAAAACCGGACAGTCCGGCCTAAAGCCGGACGAATGGCCACCCTATACTTGAGGCTCGATGTGCTGCGGTGATATGCGAATTCCTTGTTGCATAGCTTGCACACAACCATGCTCTTATCGACGCTTCCATCCGTTCGTTTTTTGTAACAAAATTTCCCATCCACGGGGCCAACCAAAGCGGTCTCATCAGCTACTTCGTTCATGTTCACTGTGGTTTGTTGTCTGAACTCATGAACGCTAGTTGGTGCTCCAGTATAATCGGTCCGCCTGAAACTCATCCAGTGAGAAACGTTCCGCGGTGCAAAAATAAGTGCGATTAAAATGCGTCCATTTTTTTTAACGCATTAACTATTGTGTAATTAATTAATCTTAATTAACGTGTTAAAGTCCCGGCCCTAATTATTAGATGTTGGGTTCTACAATGTGTTGTTCATTGTGTGTATCCCTTTCCTACTTCATGAACTTCAAAAACGTGAAGTGCTTTAGTTCATGTTCATCCGTCTAGCCATCCATCCATTCACCAATCTGTCCATCCATCTATCCATACAGTGAATGGGATGCCAGCTTATCCAATTAAGCAAACATTACCACTTATATATTACTATATAGGCTATATTAGGTCAGCTATGGCTTTTATTACGAAAAACACGTTCAGAAAGATGCTAAATTGCATAGACTACAGCTCTTTGTATCACAACACACATTTGCTGTCACATCAGATCCATTGTGTTTAAGTGAAGATAGGAACAAAAAGACAGATCAGTTCTGCTCCGTTTCCTCACGCATCCCTTTATGTCTGCTTTCTGTCGCTGGACAGTGTAACATCAATTTGCAGTGCACTGATATAGCATATAGTTTTCAACTCCCTGCTTGTTTTTCGTTTTTTCTTAAGGTAAAAAACCCCCCACGTATTAAATTCCATATTAAATGATCCCACGCATTACAAACAGCTTTGCTTCTCATCCTCATGGGCGTGCTCGTCTTTGGGAAGCAATTGCATTGAACCTAAAACATACAGATGTTTTTTATTATTTTTTCCTTCTTCTTCTCATCTCTGGTAAATGAATGTTAAAAAATCATTTATTGTCATGTTTTTCCTTCTTTTTTTAATGAAGGCGCTTGCGCATGCGGTGGAGATGCCTGCTTCCATCTGCTTACTGTGAATCAAGGCCTTGGGCATCTCTTGTCAGGATGGATGCTATGCTTGCCTGTATGGCATCATTTCCTTTGAAAAAAAATCTAACCTTCTGTTCATTTTAGCTTGTACATCTCCATGTACAGTGATAAAAGGACTTACCCTGACCCATTCCACCACTAGAAAACAAATGCTTATACAAATACAAACATAACAAAACGTGTTCAATCTGCTTTGTCACTGCGATTCAATCACACAATGATTGTACATTGAAATGTCTACTTTAGAAACTAACCAATACAAATATTTGATTGATTTTAATCATGCATGCATGCCATATTTCAAAGTCATCTTCGACAAAGATCAAATGTCCTTTAGGGAAACCACACACACACACACACACACACACACACACACACATAAGGCTACGTGTTAACCTATTCAATAACGCTCACCAGGGGCCGATTAATTTAGACTTGCAACACTCCTCTAATGCAGTGGCTCAAATCTTGAGGAAGCTTGACAATGCATTTGCCTTTGCAGTGGGAAGGTCACCGAATTGATTTCAAATAAAATGTTATGCTGTGAAGATTTCAATCTTAATGACCAGCCCTTTGTGAGGTTGGGAACCACTCTGGCCCTGGTGGCAACAAAAGCAGGTGGAAGATAAATTTGGCAGGAGGGACTTAAGGGTTTGGACCTAGAGCTGTTAATCAGCCTACACGTCTTTGACTTGTCAATTTGTGTTGAACTTTCCCTCTATACGCTTAAAAATGTTTTTCTAATTTCTTGTGAACTTTTGAGTTATATTTCTCGATACCTTTTTCTGGGGATGTGACAACACAAACAATATCAGACCTTTTATCACTAAGGAGACTTTTTTGGGCCCCTTTTCATCCCCAGATGGCCGGACGCTTGATGTTCTTGTCACGTTGTATTGCATTTTCCCTCCCTTGAATGGACTGTGTACACAGCCATTGTTTGATGAGCAAAATTGAAAGCAAGCCTTGTAAACTAGTGGTGCCCTGGTGCCGGAGACACAGCACTGCAAAGACAATGTGTGTCGACAGCTCTCTTGTGCTCCTGAGACTCCATGCTCCTTGTGCTTTTCACTCCAGGCTTGGAGAGAAGAGGAGAAGGAGGCAGTGTATTTTAAAGACCCACAGAAGGCTCTGGCAACACACACACACACATACACACAGTGTATATATGCATTGAATTATGAAGGCAGGACTCTCTGTGTGTCTGCCGTCTGCATGCCTCCCGTCGATTACCTCGACGATTTCGACGGCCGTTCGTCGAAATTTCCTTTGCGCTCGGCGGATGTATCGCTTGGGATCTGGGGAAGTGCAGTGTCGAATTTGGTGCAATTTGCACACGTGAGACGTTTAATATATCGATATTATACCATGGCCCGGCTGAATACGCCATTATGATTGGCTGGAGAGGTGTGCATTATTTTTCGATAACATGCTCGGCGATGACGTGATCGTCTTATCACCGGTCTAAAAATGAATTTGCTAAACTAAATAATAATTAATTAATAATGAATAACTGTCAACTTGTATCGGACGGGACTACACTGCACTTCGCGGAGGCAAACCTGGTTCTTAGCCCCTGCATCGTGCATTATTTTTCGATACATGCACACCTCGTGGTGGATTATCTCTTACATAAACTTAGCACACCGCGGCAGTTGACGTCACACCGCATTGGACCGTGGGTAATGTAGTCTTCCCTTACCTGCACATTACGAGTAGTACCAAATACAACTTTAAGTGCAAGTAAGTGCCTTTGGATAAACGTGTGTCTAAAGTTACGAAAACATACATCCAATGTTTTTCCTACGCTGTATTAATTCCCGCAACCGTAAGGTTTGTCAGGGTTTGAAGTGAAGCTCGGCAAGAGGAGGAATCTACATGTGAACAATACCCCTGGGTTCTCTAGATCCATTATTCAAGATACCCTAGTCCACACGTCTTATCCCTTTTTCCCACATTTCCTTCACTCTTTATACTCGCTTTCATTTCCGTGAAGTGCAGCTTAAGCTACGTTCAATAGAAACAATACAGGCATTGTGCTCAATTATTCTAACATTGTACGATGAATTGCAGTACTTTGGGTTGAACACTTGGGGAAAAGGAAAAAGCATGTTTCTCACACGGACAGTACATTGCTTTACTCAAATGTATATATGTGTGTGAAAGCGTACTTTAAATCGGGCTGTGTTTGATTTCACACTGCTGTTGCTCAGATTGAAGAGGCTGTCTAAAACACAGCAGGGGTTTGACAGAGCTGGGGAGGAGGAGGAGGAGGAGGAGGAGGAGGAGGAGGAGGAGGAGGAGGAGGAGGAGAGGGGGAGGAGGGCAGAGGGGAGGAGGGCAATAGGAGAGAGAGAGGGGATGAGGAGGGGGGAGGATAGAGAAGAGACAAATGGGGAGAGGAGATAGGTGGGCAGAGGAGAAAGGTGGGGAGGGGAGGGGAGAGGAGAGAGAGCGGAGGAAGGCAGAGAATAGAGAGGGGATAGAGATGTGGAGAGAGGGGAGAGGTAAGGAGGCAGAGATGGGGAGAGGGGGGAGAGGAGAGAAGAGATAGAGGAGGAGGGGAGATAGGGCAGAGCTTAGGAGAGGAGAGAGAGGGGAGAGAGATATGAAGAGGAGGAAGGGAGAGAGATGGGGAGAGGAGGAGAGAGAGAAAGGGGAAAGGAGGCAGAGCTGGGGAGAAGAGAGGGGAGAAAGAGCGGAGGTGGGGAGAGGATAGAGAGATGGGAAGAGAGGAGAGGAGGCAGGGGTTTGGACAGAGAAAATTAGCAGATGGGAAAGGACCAGAAGGGAGAAGAGGAGTATAGAGGAGAGGGGAGCAAAGGAGAGAAGTAAAGGAAACAAGGGGATGGGGGAAACAGGAGAGGAAACAGGAAGGGAGAGGAGAGCCGGGGAGTGGAGAGGAGAGGAGAAGAGGCAGAGGAGAGCAAATGGGAGGAGCGAATAGGACGGGATATCTGGGTAGAACAGGAGAGGGGGGGGTGAACAGAAAAGGAGAAGTGAGGAGAGAAGGGGAGAGGGGAGGAGAAGAAAGGAGAGAGAATATAAGGGGAAAGGAGGGGAGAGGAGTAGAGGTAAAGCTGGTGAGAGGAGAGAGAGAAGAGGAGACGAGACGAGACAAGGGTAGATGAGAGGAGGTAGAGCAGGGGGAGAGTAGGTGAAAAGAGAGGAGGGAAGAGGAGAAATAGGAGAGGGGAAGATAGGAGAGGAGGTGAGAGGAGAAGAGGGACGGAAGAGAGAGTCATAGGCGAGCAGAAGGGAGTAGAGGAGAGGAGGGGAGGGGGTGAGAGAGCTGGGGAGAGGAGAGAAGAGGAGAAGAGGGTAGAGGAGAGAAGAGTAGATGAGAGGATGGGAGAGCAAGAGAGGGGGAGGGCAGATGAGAGGAGCGAGGGGAGGGGCAGAGCAGCGGGGATGATGGAGGATGGCAGACCGGCTGCCTAAGCCAGGACAGTGTAAACTCAAACGAGCTGTATTCCCCTACATCGCCAGTGTTTACCCATGGACGCTTTGTCTTTGCTTGCTGTAGACATAACTGCAGTCGCCTCGAAGGGCCATGACTGCCATCTGGGTTTGCTTTCCGCTACCAGTGGCGTGGTTTGTAATTAAAACCCCTGACCCATCTCCAGGGGTCAACCCAGTAAGCTGAGAGTTGGCCCGGAGAAGACAAAACCCCAACTATAAACAGAAAATGAATGAAATAACAAAACACTGCGGACCTTGATGTCAACATCAGTGCCGCAAACCACAGGAAAGTGTTGGACGAGGAACAACAGGATTGATGCACATGCATGAACACCCAGTTCCTGCAATATCCATCTAATGAACATCCCTGGGCAATACAAAATAACATTGGACCAGAATATAGATGATATATGAGTTAAATAATAATAAATGGGAAAAATATATATTATGACATTTAATCGAGTTGCCCATCACCCGTTACACCCCTATTGATTGAGATTGAACCATGCGCCCTCAATACTGTTTGTACTATTGGCAGTGTGTGTGTCGCAATCTAATTTGACATCAGGTTGTAATAAATGTCCACGTTGTCTTTTCTTTGAATCTACTGCATGTAATCATTATGTTTAAGTTGCACTTTTGATAATGCATGTTCAGCATAGTCTCCTCACGATCTTCTCACGTGCACACGCAACACCGCTAGAATATGAATATGTAATATAATTCACTGTATTGTTAATATCACCCCCAGCTTCAAATCTATGCAAATTGCCAGGTTATGCAATTTTACGGGTTGAGCCTAAAGCAAATGCGAACAAGAGATCATAAAATGTTGCTTTGTCAATCTTAGTTTGTCCAAATATCACGGGAATGGCAAATAGCTGTTGGACCAACAATGAAGCAATGTTGGTACATAAAGATACATTACCTGCACACAAAAGTATTTACAATTATGCAAAATATATGAATAAAATAGATCATCATCCAGTCCAAAACCAATACAGTTAGTGCTGTACACACATATGCCAAACACCAGTCTGTTCTCATGTCGTGAAAAAAGGGTCACAACAAAACAGAACAATAGCGTATCAACTTCCTAAAACTGACAGTGTTGTTCATGTCTGAATCATTATGAAATGTCTCCATGCAAATGTGACAACTGCTGAGGAAAGGTGGACCAAGTCAGCAACCGTGAAATCCCGCAAATCAACAAATAAGGTTGTTTAAAAAATACAAAAAAGAGATTACCACTACTTTGCAGGCTGCTTCATCTGTTGCCACCACTATAAACCAACTTTCAGCTGCCGGTACAGCCAGTAGAGGATGTATGGACTCGTTCATCTTGGATTACATGCATGGCGGCAATAACTTGTGGCATTCATAACAAACTACACAGAAGACCACATCACAACTGTGAAAGATTTTTACTGACTGTCTATGGGCTTAAAAACTATTTTGGCTTTATACATTAGGCTTAAAAGCCTAAGATTAGCTGACTACCCCACTGACAGATAATAACAGGTAGCCTAGTGATGGAGTTAACTAACTATCGTTTCCACCCATTACCTGCTTGTGAGAAGTGTGTGTGAGCTTTGAGGGGGATTTCATCTGCTAGTTGATTTTAGGTGTACCAACAATCAAATATGCATCTCTTCTTCAACTATCTCTGACTATTTTAATATGACACATTTTTAAAACTTACAATCTGCACTTTCATAAGATGTAAAAAAACAACAACCTTGCCCCACATGGGGACCAAAACACCAGCTTCTGTCACAAACATGTGCAAGTAAATCAATCCATAAGCACTTGAAACACATTCCCGTAGCCCCATTCGGCCACAATGCTGTCCACTCATACTCAAACCACCAAAGACAAATACAAAAAAATTAAAAGTTACAACCAAAGACCATAGTTTTGGGTCAACGTCCAAGCACTCTACCACATCACAGTAACACTGGAAATGCAAGACATTACCACGGAAACCACATAATGGTCCATGACAGACTCTGCTCTGCAAAGCCTCTGGGATACATCGATATGTGAAACGACCACAAATAGTACAAACAGAACACAGACAGCATTGTAAAGGTACATTTGATGATTTACTAGATGAGATGTAGTTCTTTCATGAATCAGCTGATATTCTCATTCATCCTTTCAACCTTGTTCACCCATTACCTGATCAGATTTAGAAATCATCATCATCATCATCATCATCATCATCATCATCATCATCGTCATCATCGTCGTCGTCATCCTCACCACCAGCCTGCGTATTCTTGATAAGATGGCCTTTTTAGTAGATTGTTTTAATGGCAGAGCCATTCCAGTGGTGACTGACAAACTACACATTTCATTATCTCTGGCTGGCTAGAAAGTGTGAAATTAAATTAACTGCTTTTTTTGTGTCCAATAAATATGTTGATTTTTGTCCCCTCTAGCCTTCTAACTCATTTAACACAGACATTATTTTAGGGCCAGTCTGTGCTTCTAAACACAATAGTATCCTCTTTGACCAGACACTCATTCATTCATAGGTATTCTTGCACAGTCAAGACTGTAACCTTCCCCTTCCCTTCTCAGAGCGACTTTATGAAGTACACTGTTTTCTTTAACTTATAACAGGTACTTTTTTGAATGGATTACATGAGGCATACATCTATTGAAATAGGAAAGAATAGTCGACATCAACTTCAACATCTCCGTAAAATGACTGCTTTTGAATTCAGTAATTACTCAGATGGACACGTTGACACACATGTTGGTTGTTGCTCAGTCCATTTAGAAGTGACCATGAAGTTTGCCAATTTTCTTGATTTTGGATCAGTTCATGTACTAGCCAAAGATATATCGCAGCTATATTTTGGAAGTCAACTTGTTATTTTAATTTGATGTTCTCTAAAAATATTATATAACCGAGCCATCTTCTTTTGTAAGTTTCCCTTCTAATGAGCTTCAGCTGTACTGTTTCACAACTGGCCTAAAACAATAATAGCAGAAGCAGGGTGAGATATTGTTACTCATTTCATTTAAAGTTTCATTAGCACAGACTCTTCCTCTCCTCATATTTTCCCATTCCCAACATTAGCTTGCCCGTCATGCCTGAGCAGACCTCAAGGTCCTCCCAAGTAACATCAAGTTTTCATAAACTACCGACGAGGTCTCGTACACTTTGTCCTCCTCGTCCTCAGCTTGTTCCGAGCCGGCCTCTTATCTATTTCAAAATGTCAAAGGAAATAAGCAATTCAAAAGAAGTGTTTTTTTCTAAAGTTATGTGTTGTGTGTGTATTATTCAGTCCAACCTTCACCTGGACTATTAGTCAGAATAAACCGCGGCAGGTTTTTATCTGAGCCTCTGAGTGCTGTCTATCATTATCTACTGACTATATTTTCCCAGAGTACATGTTCTGCTTTTCTTCCCCGTGTTTGGGGGGGGGGGGGGTCGTCACGTCATCTACGTCACGTGTTGTTGCTGTCCTATGCATCAGTGTGAGCGGTGACAAAGCTCTCTGCAGTGGACATCGATCTCACTCTTTTCCCCGCCTTTCTTCTTTCAGCTCGGTGGGCTAGCGCGCGGACAATTGTTTGGTCCGGCCCCCCATTAGTCTCCTTCAACTCAGACCTGTTTGCGTGTGCTCTGTGTGCACGTAGGATTCACATTCATTTTTCCTTTCTAACGCTTGCTTGTCGTGGGGCCGGAAACCATGACGCCATCTGTGTTGGCAGACAGGGCCCATGTGGCGACACACTATACAGCCTAAAGTATATATATATACTATGCACTATGAATGACGAAGGCGTTGTATAGGTTCTGATCGCACTGGCAAATATCATATTTATTGGTTTCTGCAGTTTGCCTTCGTTGGACACACACCACTGTCAATTTGTCTTTTTGAATTTGGTTTGAGGAACTTGTGTTCGTGGTGTACTGGAATAATACGTTTTATGCTGCCTGCAGGCCGCTGTTGGGTGTTGGGAGTGTTTGAGGTGTGGTCTGTTTGCAGGTTGTTCCTTGCAGAATTGAAGATTTGAGGAAAGAGATTGTGTAAGGTTGTGTAATTCTCTTTTCTTTAATATCTGCCCATTTTTGCGAAAGGAGTGTTGCAAAGAGTCGATGTGAGCTTGATTTGACTCAGTGTTCCTGTGTTGGTCAACTCACGTCAGTCTGCAGAAGAAGAACCAAACCTGGCCTCATCTTAACTTTTACTACTACTGGGGAGTTTGGAAAGAATAAAACCCTGGGGACTGCAATGGGTATCCATTCCTCTATGAAGAAATGTTGATTTATTGATAGTATTATGGCAGTTTGTTATTACTTGATATACAAACTTGATGTGCAAGCTTTGAACCTCTATCCAAGGAGTATACAGATTGACTGGGTCCTGATTTTTTTCAGGACCCAGTCAATCTTGTATGGCTTTTTGCTTATTGGCAGGTTATTTTCTTCTTTTTTCTTGTAATAGTTTTTCAATGTTTTGTTGACGTTGGCATAGTTGTTCACACAATAGACAAAATGTATACGCTTTCATCAACCTTTGCAAACAGATTCCCTTTTCCCTTCCTACTTGAGTGGTAATGTTGTCATCATAACTGAAAGCCCATGCCAAACTTTCTCTCTTTCGATGTGTTTGAGTCCTCGCAAAAATAAGAAACACGGTCAAGTTTTAGAGTCGATGAAAAAATTGATTACCATCCGGACAGACAGCCATTAACATAAATGCGTTCATGCTCTTTTCAAAGGGGGTATTTTATCGAATACTCCTTCAATCAAGCGTGGTTTACAATCTTCACGACAAGTAGGCTATGCAGTTGTTGACATTGGTGTAACTTTATCAAGAGAGTGAGTCTGGATGATCAAGACGCTTTGCTTTTTTTTCTTCTCGCGTTCAACTGCTGGTTCTCTTAATCATAGGCATCCGTACTGCAAGATAGCATTTATTTCACATTCACCCACAGAGAGATTTTGTTAAGGTTGATATCAAAGTGGAAAATAATGTGTATTTATATATACACAATGGAGAGGAGTATGAAAGCAAAAAAATAAATCTTCAAACCTTGGGAAAAAAAATGTGTTATTCTTTTACCAGTTGTGCTCCACTTTGATACAGTGTGATGCAGAAATTCACGCCGGCACAGAAAGCCTTTATTTAGTGTTCATTAAGTTCTCAACGTCCCGCCCCCCTGGTTTGTCAAGGCAACAACTGAATCCCTCCTTTCCTCCATCTGCTCGTTTCACTGAAATGTTTCTCTTTGAAGTGCATTTGTCATGCGAGCGATGGGGAGGAGAGGGAGAGGTGGGGGAACGGTTGGGCTTATATCCATGGCGTCTCTTTTCTCTTTTCTTTTTTTTTCCTCTTCTCATCCTCACAATTTGCATAAAAAGCCCTCAGTCTGGAAAAGTTTTTTTTTAAAAACAGAATCTGGCTCAAGTACACTATGGATGTGTGACCAAATGAAAAGCCTCCCGGACAAGGCAGAGAGCGGTGGTTGTCATGGTGGTGGTGGGGAGGTCTGGAGGGTGTAGCAGGTAGTTTTAGCCTGTCTGAGTACGAAAGCCTGCAAATCCGCCTTGGTTTGTAAACAGAGGCTCCAGGGGGCATCGGTTTTGCATGCATGGTGCTGCGGACGACGGGCCCAAGCCCTCTGTGTGTTTCTAATGGAGTAAAGCACGTTGAAATCTGCTGCGGAAAACACCAGTAACACTTTCATCCGCATGCACAGCATTACACACACACACACACATCTGTACTTAGATACTTACATGCAAGACCATGCACACAGACTATCCCCTTTTCATATTCACATTCATATTCATGAACACGCAAGGTACACATACTTAAAGGCAAATCCAAACTTGCATTTACAATGTGCCGGTATTGATTATTGCGTGTGTGCTTGTTGTCTTGTATAAATAAACAATACAGTACAGCATGAAGCTGTTGTGCCGACAGCAACACTTTTCATAAATAGTTTTTTGTGTAAGGTTAAAATGGGCAATTACAGATGTTTTTATTTGTGTATTATTATGTTACTACAATAAATTATCTTCATGCTACCACGTATTAAAATGTAAATTGTAAATTGTTTGGCCTTTTTTTGTGCTAAACGTAATTACAGTCTTCTCCTGTGAATGAAGCTAGGCCGGACCTCCCCCGAGATCTACATTCTTGTCTTGTGCTATAGCCGCTTTCAAGGAAAGCACCTGTAATTTGTCTTCATCAACTTGTGTGGACATCCTGAGGAACAAAAGCCGGACCTGTAAAGTATCAAATCAACAGCACATTTTTCAGAAAATGGCAGATCCAATTTTATTCATGTCCCCAAGGCTTCCCCCTAACTGTTAGTGTGCTGACCCTTCACTCATTCAGCAGTGCTTCCCTGCTGCCGAGGAGGAGCCCGCTCAGATTGTTTCTGTCTCCAGAAAACTCTAGGCAAGATGGGCTTCAACCGGGAGGAATGCTAACAAGATGGGCCCCAGCCATGTTCGACGGAGCAACCGTGCAGACATGCAAAAAAAACACCCAAAAAAACCCCACCACCACGCCATGCCTCATTGGCGATAATCTACGGTAGACGGGGAAAAGAGCGCGCATGCTCTGGTTTTGACATCTGGTGAGATAGCGCTGTCTTGTTCGTCACTCACGCTGACACGTGGTGAAGTAAAACAGAAAGAACTGGGGGACAAGTGCTGTGTGTTCCTTTGTGTGCTGTAAATAACTTCAGTGGCGGTGCAGCATTCGTTAGAAGTTATGTTCACTATGCGCCATGTTTAAAGTCATGTTTGGGAAGTAAGAACTCATGACAAGGAAAAGTGTTTGCCCTTTTTCTTTTCTGAACATTTTGGGATGGATATTTCTACAAACGACTTGTTTATTTGATCTCTGTAGGATTGAAATTGTAGTAAATGCCGAGTGTGGTGACATTATTCTAATGGCTTGGTGAAATGATAGTGCACTATAGGCTCTTGAGCAGCAATTGTCATGCCCGGTTGTACAGCTCATGGGTTTTCATTTGCAGGAACCCTGTCTTAAATCATCACAAAGCGATTTTAACCATGAATAATGAAAAATAATGAAAATTCCTTTAAGCCATTAGACACAGACAAGATTTCTAATAAAGGCTGTATTAATGATAGCTTAAGTATCTTGACTTTCCCAAAAAATGTGCATGGGTTATACTCGATATCCTACAAAGCACATGGATACCCTACTTTTAAATTGTGAATATAGTGAGAATGAACATTGTGCTATTTATTATTGATTGACCGCCAAGTTTACCTTGTTGTGTAACTGGAATGTCTATCATGCATAGCAACAACACGTGTGTGAAACATACATGTGACAAAAAAAAAATCACACCAATATATAAAACATTTCTTTATATTTTGTTGAACAAATGTTTTCCTCTGTTGTCATGAGCCAGCATAATCAAGTAAAAATTAGCATAAGGAGTGACCCCAACGTTTTGGAGATGTAGCATGTTCTATGTTGTCGTGCATAATCTCAGTTTTGACTTTGATATTGAACCATAAGTTTAATAACAAAATTAGGTTTATTTCTCCTTAAGTGGCACAGTACGATACCAGTTTAGAAACGTACATGTGTGGTATCAAACGATATGGATTTGACCCACTCAACAAACTGCACCCTGTCAGGTTAAATGATAAAACTGGACTGAAATTGGCCTGTGTGCAACGGATTGCTTAAGGCAGGGATTATAAAGGGTTTTTTTACCCACCACCTTGCTCCTGTATTGATTTATGTATAACTACAAGATTTATCAACACAGTGTTTGACAGCGACTTCAGTAACACTTAGAATTAAGTTGCAACTACAGCAGAGCAGAATAGCAATGCCACCCCGCATCTAAAATAGATGCGCCATGTTAGAGATGCTACTGCCAATATCTGTAATATTGATAAATATGACCTGCATACACTTACACTTAGATTTTCTTGTCCAGTTTTCCATTTAAATGGGACCATATATGGATTTCAGCATTTCTACGAGAGATACATCTTAATATCTTTTAATATTTAATTCACCACCATCCAATACTGATGAATGGAACAGTTAACCCTCAACTTAAATTCCTGCTAGTGTCTATTCAACGTCACATCATTTGTAATCCTGAGTATTAGCTAGCCCAACTCTTTTTGTAGCACATTTTCACAGAACAGCATGGAAAGAAGATAAAATGTGTCACTAATTACACACATTATCCAGGCACATTGTTTGCACAAACTATTGCACTGCATGTATAGAAATTTGGATATTTCTCACAATATAAAACAAAAATGAGTTTTCCTTGAAATGCATGCTTTCTGAAAGGCGCGCACGTATCATGCACCGCAGGATTGCTCAGCCACGTCTCGGCTTCCCTTTGTCCACGCACCTTTCAAGGAGTTATGAATGTAGAAAAATATTACAAACAAGGTTTCAGCCAACGTCACTGTGAAGATAATGGCATATGCTTCATTTCCGGGAGTGTAACTGTTCCTTTAAAAAAAAAGGTGCAAAACTAGGCAAACTCGCCCCATGTAAGAGCAGGGATAACAAGAGGCTTTGTTCCAGCAAGCGTTGCTTTATCATGAATGCAATATGAACGCAATAATCAGCTCCTATGGGGGTTTCATCTCTGGGCCCGCACCACAACATAAAGATACGGCATATACCACACATGAAGTTGAATTTTAAATATTAATAAATATAAATAATATTAATGAAATGAAAACCAATTATGAATTGGTGATTGACAAAACCCTTTTTTGGGGTCACTACACAGTGTATGGTCAGGGTTGAATATTTGAAACACATAAAAACTGTAAAATATTGGAGTATTTCATGACATTTGTTACGACCCTAATGGCTGTCTAATGGAAGAAGGGATGTAAACATAACCCAGTACAACTGGTAAGTGACAACGTGGTAAGTGAATTATACATCATACGTGTTTTAATTAGGTGCACGGTGACTATATCTACAAACTATCTACAATATAGACCAAGGGAAAGGACCAAAGTAAAAGTAGAGTTAACCAGAAAGGAATGAAAACAAAAACCTCACTACTCTCTACTTGAACAGAAATACAGGAGTGGCACACACCTCTTGCCTAATGTCTGTAACATAGAACAATGACGTGATGCACACGGAAAGGGTACCCCAAACATACCTGGCCTTACCTGACTTTCTGATAACAATAGCAGTTCTAGCTCTCTTCATCATCTCCAGTCATGATCTGTCTGTAACAGGAAAAGCACACATATATATATATGCTGCAGTGGGATGTGGTTGGCTGTTGAGGAGTAGTGGACCAATTACTTGGGTGGCATCTTGTATCCATATTTGCATCTTTCTCACTTGGGCCAATCATGTGGGTGGCATCCGAGGAAAGAATCTGCATCTCCTGTATTTAAAGGGACAAAACGCAAAACACAATCCAATGAAGCACTGCTAAATACCAATTTCTTTGGCAAAAGGGGGTTGGGGGGGTGGGTGTTCGACAAATCACCCTTTTGGTGCCAGTGAATCCAAAGCAGTATCACCACGAGTGTAACATGTGTAACACAATCTGTTAAGCTCCTCCGTAAACTTCTCCTTCGTGG
Source organism: Merluccius polli (assembly GCA_030340625.1). Classification (NCBI taxonomy): domain Eukaryota; kingdom Metazoa; phylum Chordata; class Actinopteri; order Gadiformes; family Merlucciidae; genus Merluccius; species Merluccius polli. Next base: position 90,850 of record JAOPHQ010002018.1, read on the forward strand.
AGAGAAACAAATAAAGAAGGAAAGATGGGAAGGAAACACAGGCAGGCTATGAGCCCCGCGTCGACTGGAGGCACATGTTGGGATGAGATTGGCGACGGGTACAAGAAGAAGACGATGGGAGACAACAGAGTGTGATGAGCATTGAAGCAAAAAAAGGCAGCAAGGGAATCTGTCAAGGAATCAAAGCCTCGACGAGTTGAAGGAGTGTGTGTGTGTGTGGGGGGGGGTGATTCAGATGCACACATACACACAAACACACACACGGACACACAACTGTTTTTTTCAGAGAGGGGAGGGGGAACACAGCTCAAATCAAGTTTATGCGTTGCTATTTAAAAAAAAAAGTTTGGTGCCTGCTCTTTGTGTAAAACATGTAAAAAAAGCACATTTTCAAACGCCACGCTTTGGCTTTCATATTTTGTTGTGTACGGCCAACTGTGCCTTGTTTCTGACCCTGGTGGTTGCGTCCCGGTGGGGCATCACATTGACACGAGAGCCACCCCCTCTGTGCATCTCCTGCAAGGGCCTAAATCATTTCAAGCCAGACCTACGGAAAGAGAAGTGTGTTGGTGTTGATGTCTGACCGGTTACATTCACAACCATTGTCGCTCATTTATTCAAATATAATCCCCAGCCTCTGGATTACCATTTATCTTGTATTTTATGCCATTGTTATAACCTCCGTTTGTATTGTTATCAATTTACAATAGATAGAAATGGACATAAGCAAGTGCTGATATTGTACCATTTAGTCATTTAGCAGATGTGCTTTATCCAACGCAACTCAGTCAATTGAGATACTATATTTTATTACAGAGCAGAGAGGAGTCAGTCATCAAACACACTAGCCAGTGCACTATAACCCTCTTTGGTTTGGTTTTACTAATTCATTAGATCACGCTGGTCCACACTATCATTAATTTATCACTTCTGATTACAGATCCTCCCAAACATCATTTTGATCTTTCCCCTGATAAGCGACAGGAGAAAGGAAGGTCAGTGATATTTTGCTGGAAAACACCAACCAATGTAAACCTCACACCACCTAAAAGGCATCAGAGGTTGGCCCAAATGATAGAAGTTATCTGGACTAATTATTCTTCACTTGCTTATCTCAGATGATTTAGTCACAAGAGCAAGCGCTGAATAACGATGAAGGAGATTGACTCTTGGCTTTCCTTCTCCCGTCCTCCCGATTGACTCAGTAAAAATGTAAACAGTGTCCTTAAAGGGAAACCCATCCCACCTCCCAGGAAAAAACCGCAACAAGAATTGACCGTGATCCAGATTCAGGGAAGTGGGTGGAGGGGAGTCATAGATATCTATCGAAAATGAACAAAAAGTCTCATTGAACGTCACTGGACCATTAACCGACCATTAAGATTGTGGTAGTAGGAGATAAGCTAAACAAAGATGTTACCTTGAAACAGACCAAAGTCACCCCTTTTGGATTCGTTCATTGCTTCGGACACCCCCCGCCCAAACCTACCATCGCACAAAAAAAACGAAAAACAATGTCCTCAATTCCCTTGCCCCCGATTCCAGAGCCTGAAGTGTACTCCAAAGTGGGATGTAGTGGGGCCCAGAGCCCAGGAGGGACGCAGAGGGACACCAGTCCAAAGGTGTTGCAGCACACAGCCCATCTATCATGGGACTCTCAGTAAGCACCTGCTGGGACCCAGATGTGCTCTGGCACTTTTTTCTATTCTCTATTTTTTTTTTTGCCGGCAAACAGCATCCCCTGGGACACAGCCCCACAGCTGTGACAATGGGGTGTTCGCTTGCCTGATCTCCACATCTGAGCTGGTTAACATGTACACACACACACACACACACACACACACACATAGGCTTAGTGAGTTGTGCAGGGTAGATAACTCACAGAACTACAGTGGGTTGATGGCAAAGACATTTGCATTTGCCAGGGACAGGCAATGTAAAGGATTGTGCAACATCTTCATTGACTTCGAACCAAATGCCCACGATGCAGAAGTGGCATCATGCACATCAGTGAACAGTTCTCTGTTTGGGTACCTTGTGTACAGCATACTCTACTTTAGTCTCTTTTTTTTCAGTAGACCTATATACACCCTTGCTTCAATGATTTCAAAATATAATCTGTATAAGTTTAGTTTCATAGAACAGGGGTTAACGTTTTCACATTTGGATATCCCTGCTCTGTTGCTCGGTGAGACAGACAATGCGCTGTGGCAGGTAGGGATGACGGCTGCGCTGGGGCCGCAAGCGGTTCATTTTGCTCATTGATAAAGACAGACTTGTCTTTTTTAATTACCGTGGGGTTATTTTTGTTTTGTTTTGTTTCCAAAGAGGAGCACAGAAAGTTAATTGTTCCATTCTGTTGCCTTCTTTTCGGCGCAGAGTTAATATTAACAAACGTGATGTGGTGGTTAAGTTGTTATTGGCGTAATATTTCACCACTCTAGGCCTGTTGTTCTCAGTGTGTCTCAGTGAGTCGTTGCAGTCGTAAACACCACACACATCCAACAGGAACTTCCCTCAGCTAAGTATCTCACTGTTTCGTCTGTCTGTCTCCGATCAATGATCTGTTTTTTTTTGCAGTCTAGCCTGGCCCACCCAAGAGTTTATACATTCAAACTGTATTTTTTGTGCTTTAAAGCAGTGATTCAGGGGGAGATTTGATGATCTCCAATGACCACTTGCGAACAAAAAAATGTCATTTGCAAATGAGACACCCGGTTTATGTCTATGTCTCCATTTCCACAAAGGATTTGACGGGCGGCGCAAGGTATTGGGTAGAATAATCAAACGACAATTAGTAAGCATAGTGTTAACCCCACTACACCTGCTGCAGCTCCACATCAATAAACTAGCTGTGGTCGAGAGAAAAACCCCTTTCTTTCTAATCGCAAAATATGTGAGCAGCAAACAAAACCTGACAACAGCAAATGCCTTCAAATCACGCAAGAAACAAGCAACCAACCAAGTCTTTGTCATTTGTCAAGAATGTTGCCAGCAGCGACCCAGAGGCTCAGCCTGTGTAAAACAGACATTTTGCCTAGAGGGCTTTCTCTTACATTGTTCTGGAGTCTGTAAGACTATATTCTATTTTCATAGTTGTCTTACTATCTTCTTACAAATGGTAAAGTCGCTATTGAACACAAATAATATCAGTCTAAAGTGCCTTTCAGAGTTTCCAAGGCACTGTCACTACCGTGAGAAACTAGCATTGACACGAATCTAGTGAAATTAAGGAACGCATGTTATTTATTGACATCAGGGCATCGCTTTCTCTTATTATTTGAACAAAAATCTTGATGTAATTGGAATATGAAGATACAATATGTGTGCAATAATGGTTCAGTGTGAAGATCCAGTCTAGTGTCTTGGTATTGTCCTTAAGCAGTGTAACCGTTTTAAAGGGCTCTACGTGCCCATAACCCCAAAACTATTTGACAAGCAAGGACAATTTTACCATCCCCGCCCCCACCCCAAAAAAAAAACAGCTGAAAAATGAGCAAACCTCAAGGGGACACATAAGATGGACCCCCTCCTCCTGGCAATAGCTATAAGTGCACAGGTTGTCAGTTGAACAGACTATAATATTGAGGGAAAAAAACAGGATAATAAATTAAAAGCAATCCAAACTCTATGAATTATTGACTCATTAATTACACCAAATTTACAAATGAATAATACATTTACATCCAGTAGCAGTGGGGCACACAATGAAAAGCAGTCAAGGTCATGAACGTTGTGGAAATGCCATTACTACCGATATGCCACGGTCCATTCAGTAGGTCTAAGTAATGGCCGAGGATCGGAAAAGACAACAATAGTTCAAACTGTCACGTAAAAAAAACTAAACAGCATTCTGGTGGTTAATATTTCAGTAGTACAGTAAAACAACAAATGTGGTTATTGTTTAAAAAAACAAAACAAAAAAACAATGACCAAAAAACCCTCTCTTTTCACGACTGCTAAAGCTATCCTGCATGCCTGTACTTTAAACTCTGTCATGAAGCATTTTGTACTAATATTGATTGCATGCTTGGGTTGTTCTCAACCTCACTTGCAAGTCCCTTTGGATAAAAAGTGTGTGCTAAATGACTTTATATACACACCATAATGTCAGCATTACTACTGGATAAGCATAACGAGTACTATTAGCCAGGGGATGTCCAGCCAAGCAGTTGCTGAAATAGCACAAAAAATCAGCAAACGGCAATGCAGTGGGGCTTATGGCCTGGTCAGACTATACCATTTTTTTGTCGCTCACGATTGTCGTTTACGATCTACCATGTCACACTATACGATTTTAGAACCATGAAAACCTCTCCGCGTCTTGGTCGGGGGAGTGGCCACATACACCGACAGCATCGGTCGCGTCGCATGTTGTCATAGCAGCAGCCGTCAACAAAAGTCTGGGCGATCACAATAATACAATGATGGATACAGACGCGCTTGGTGTCGTACTTGCTGTCTTCTGTGCGGAAAAGAAAAAGAAGAAACGAGTGTGGACTCGCTCATGGGTATCACGAAGAGGAGAATACGGGATGTCTGTCCAATTGAACTTTAATGCACGAGCGCCAGCTGTGGAATTCCCGGGAGTTTTTCATACAGTAGGCTATGATGTCAACAATGGAAACGTCATACGACTCCCGTCAAATTTCTGACAAGCCAGACTTTTTGTCGGGCTGTTTTAGAACGTCGTGAACGACAAATCGCAAGTCGTGAAGCATGTCACATTATATGATTCACTCCGCGTTCGATGTCGTGCCCGACCATTTGAAATCGGATACGACGCTGTAAACTTGTCGGTCACGACAAATTCGGGGCAAAATCGGGCTGAAATCGTGTAGTCTGACCAGGCCATTAGTGTACTGGCCCAGGCCAACCATGTTCTGGATAAAGGTTGCATCAACATAATTGATCAAGTAATAATCGCATCCGACGAATAATCTCACAAATCAGCCATGTTATCTCAAATATGGGAATAAAGGGTGTTTCTCCTTCTTCGCTTCATATTTGATTCGACCAATCATGTTGCTGGAAGCTGGAGGATCTGGAAGCGTGTAATTGCCTATTAATTGGCGTGTAATTTACTAACAGCAAACACAAACTCGGCCAGCACTAGTAAACAGTAAAAAAGTGTCTGTAAAGGTTTCAAATCAACCCCTTGTGGATTGGCCACTGTAGGAATTCACTTATTAAAATCTGCTATAACATAGTAGGACCGCTGGCTCAGGAGTTCTGCTATAACATAGTAGGACCGCTGGATCAGTAGTTCTGCTATAACACAGGACCGCTGGATCAGTAGTTCTGCTATAACATAGTAGGACCGCTGGATCAGTAGTTCTGCTATAACGTAGTAGGACCGCTGGATCAGTAGTTCTGCTATAACATAGTAGGACCGCTGGATCAGTAGTTCTACTATAACATAGTAGGACCGCTGGATCAGTAGTCCTGCTATAACATAGTAGGACCGCTGGATCCTAAATGATCAGATGGGTAATGGAAGGGGGGCAAAACAGCCCTGACTGAAGCGCTGATGGTGATCTTAAAAATATAGGCCATGTCTTAATTTGCTTTGTTGGAGCAAATCTCTCAAGTCTTTTAAACAAGAAGTAATTATGATTATAATGGTCAAGTAATACTCTCTAGATTATTACAGAATGAACCCCCCCCCCAAAACATGTTACTTACTATTCATCTTGTTACTAATTGGACTCCCGGTGAAACAACCATGGCAACATTTAATTCAGTGGAGGACCTGTTTCCAGAATTGTCAAGATGTAAAATAACGACTCAAAGTTTACCAACTGTACAAGTGAAGAATGCTTTAATGAGGTCTCTGTAAAGTATTTTCTGAGAATGTCCCATTGATTTGTTTTCTAGCCATTTTTGTACTTATTTTATTTCACAGTTTAACTGTTGAAGTGGTAATAAAACGTTGGTATAATCGCATAGTTAGTTGTAATACACTGTGCATGTATGAGTCATAGTATGGATAACTGGACAGTAATTCAGCACACTGATGTTTTCAGTGCAAGGAAGTTACTTTTATGTATTTATTTGCATTGCAAGTGACAGCTCTGCATTTGGGTCATAACATCATTAGTTCTTTCGAAACAGTCCTACAAGCAGAAAGCAAGACAAGCATCTCAAAATGTATTGGTTTTAATATCAGCCGGTGACCTCATATGTTTAGCTGACAATAACATTTTATAACGATGAGACCAATCAAACTAGAGAATACATTTATGTGCTTTGTGTAAATAACAAAAAAAGGAACTTTTAAAGAAAATAAATAAATACATCTTCTGACAAAAACAGTGGTGTTGGAGAGCTTTCATCACTCCTCATTGCAGAAGCGCGGCATGCAATATACAGTATATATATATATATATATATATATATATATATATATATATATATATATATATAAAAGCTGTGCATTCTCTCCATTATATAAACAGCAGAATAGTCTTCAAATGGAAACAGGGAGCCTAACAACTATAGTTATGCAGCAATTTTAATGGCAAATTTTGTAACTTTACCAGTGGCAGCGGGAACTACAAAATAGAGCAAAACATTAAAGTGTAAAGCTGCATTGCTTCACAGGCTGCTGCTCTCGTGGGCTTTTGCGGCTATCGCTTTTTATTCTCATCTGCTGGAATCTCTTTGAGTGGGCCTCCATCATTAGGGCTGACATGTGATATGACTCGACATGAAACGAGCGCAATGATTTGTTCAGCACAACCCCTCTATGAAGTGTGGGGTTTGAAAAGCAAGGCATTCAGACAACAGGTTATGTTGTAGCAACGCGTTTAATGGCAGAACACATGACATTAAATGCCTCTGCAACCTTTCAATGCAACTGTCTACTGAGGCTAGCCGAGGCTGTTTAACATGCCTGTATGGTGGCTGCTAAAGCATACAATTGAAAGGAAAACAATTACAGCTTCTACACTTTTTTCATATATTGTGTTATGCCACTTAAGTGCATGGTACAGCTTAGCGTTATCTAACCTCACCATGCAACATATTGCCTTAGAAACATATTTGTTGGATAATATTCTCAGAAACCATGGAAAATCTGATTGCTGAAACCGGTTATTCTTAAAATGTGCAGGATAAAATGTCAATGGGCATTAGCTAATTTCATCAGCGATACTCTATATTAAATTATTTTAAAAGCCATTTTGGTTGCCTTGCCAAAGACCTCATATTAATTCAAAGTGGGAGTCCTTGAAAGAAGGATAACCTAATTTGTACTTTCGTTTGGTAAGACTATGGCACACTCCTCGCTAATAAATGGCAACTCGCAACGAATTGCACTTAAAGTAACAACAATCTTCACCAACAAAGGAAAAAAGTATGAAATAAATGTTGCACCATGTGCACCATTTATTTACAGATTATAATAAAGTAACACCACTAAATTAACAATGTCCTGACACTGTACACGTTGAAACGTGTAACGGCATAATTTACAACTTCATAATTAATATCCGATTTGAGTGACATTTTTCCAGAGATGGTGGCAGATCCTACATGAACAGACGAAAGGAAAACAAGTTCCCTAATGGTTAAGAAAAAGGAAATTGCTATGCACGCATGTCTGTGTCCGTGAGATGCACTACAACCTATAGCTATAAGTAGCAGTTGCTCTCATTTACATGCTGTCATGTCATGACAGAGAGATGGCAACTCGCTTAACCATCTCACAAGGTTTTGTTTATGCTGTTTTTATTGACAGCCCCCCCCCCCCCTCCCACACACACACACACACACACACACACACACACACACACACACACAAACACACACGTGCTAACTGTCTGAAGTGCTACAGAGTCTCTGTGGATCTGTCCCTCAAGTTAGGTTGCTTTGGGCAAAGTCATAAAAGAAAGGAAAATAATGTGTATTTCAATTACTTTTATTTATTGGTGCTTTCATTGAGTTTATTTATTAATTTTTTTGCCAAGCTGTTACTGAAAACTGTCTTGAAAAGGTAGTAACAGCACGTGCCGACGATAGTGCATGAAGCTACACAATTAAAACTAAAATACAAATATCTCTAAAATGATTCAACAAATCAACTGCGGCTGTTTTTTATTCAAGCAATCAAAACACTACACAATAACCACTAGAATTGCTTCAGTACATTGTTGCATTCATTAAGTGCAGTATGTTCACAACAGCAACAACAGAAGGGCAAGCCAAAAGACGTGGGTTTTGGAGATGTTTTTTGTATTTTTCAGAATTAGACGCTCTTGTATGAGTGATCATATTGCTGTCATGTCAGAAGAGGTCGGTGCGGAGGACTAGGGGCTCGGAGGACAGGGAAAGGTCACTGACCAAACAAGCGCGACCTGTGATCCAGCCTGGAGTTACACAAGCTAGTGCTAGAGAGAGACGGCGAAAGAGACAGAGAGAGACAGAGAGAGAGACAGAGAGAGAGAGAGACGGACCACAGGTTCACGCTCGCCCTACACCCGGACAACAGTATAGGCCACATCTCATTGGCAATGCATGAACTGGGTGTTAGGGGTGGATCTGAGAGCAGGAGTTGGCTGTGTTTAATTCACTATCCGCATCGCAAAAAATAAAAATTAAAAATTAAATTAATCAAATGAACAAATTCAAAAACCCACGCACGAGCGTACTTTGCCAAGCTCATTTCTTCAATATGACTTACAAAATAGAAAAAAAAATACAATATACGAAATCCACACCAATGATTTAAAGTGAATTATGTCCACAGTGCCTCAAGCACGTTGTTTGCACCGCGCCTATTTATACACAGGAAACTGATTGGTGTCTGAGGGTGCATGTTTTGGATCAACAAAGTTGAGGCTATATGGTGTAATAAAAAAATAAAAAAAGGAGTGATATTCGCACACTATTCCCATATAATTACTTAGACAACTAAATCGGCCAACAAAAACAAAAAAATAAAGGGGGGGGGGGGGGGGGGGGTTGCATCTTCATTTGAAATATTCACATGACGACTTCATTGCCACGAGGCAGAGACAATTGCTCGGCAGCCAGATTGTGACTTTTAATTTAATAGAGCTACCAGTAAACAGAAAAGGCCGTTTGATACACCACTGCAATGATGGACTCTCTCTGTGTGCTGGAGGCTACGCAGAGGAATGCAACAAAAAGAAATGAATCAAAAGAAACTTTACTGCTTGTTTTTTCTGTTTTTTTTGGTCCGGGAATAAAACAAAAGAGGAAAATACTGATATCGGCTTCAAGGAAAGTATTTCATACGTCTCCAAGGACTCTTGATACACCTCCTGGCGATGAATTTAACGCAGCTCGCAATATAAATGATCTGGGAGATTTTTTTTCTTTGCCCATTTTCTAGTTATGAAGTCTTCATGCACATTTATGCCAAAACGGTTGGTTTTGTCGAACCCATTTCCCGATTAGAGAGAGAATGATGCCGCAAACCTTTCCATCGTCTCTGGTATTGAATGTATTTTATCACTTAGGGCTGGACGATTAATTGAAATTTGATCACGATTTCGATTTTGGCTTCTCACGATCATGAAAATACTGTAATCGAAGAAAAACGATTAATGTGCCGCCGCGCAAATTAAGGCCGCAGTATACTCGCCGTTCCCAAGCTGTCGTGCGACAATGTGACGTCAAAATGACGTAGATCTCGCCGGCACGACAGGATTTTAGCCCGGTCGCGCCGTGTCGCGCACCTCTCTTTTTTTTCAGCGGCGCGCGACAAAGCGGAAACAGAAACACGGACGAGTTCGAAGGCACATTTTAATGCGCCTGCTCATTTCCACCGGGGCCGTGCGCCGCGGTCACCGCTGCTGATCGCTGCCACTGCGCCGCGGTCACCGCTGCTGATCGCTGCCACTGCGCCGCGGTCACCGCTGCTGATCGCTGCCACTCTAATCAATGAAAGCATTTCCACCGGGCCGCCGCGGAACGTCTCAGCAGCGTCCCAGGAGCGCCGCGCCGCAGCGCTATCATTCCGTATAGCGTTCTATTTGGGCTTCTTCCTTTTATATGTTCTATTTTATTGTGTGGTGTAGTAGGCCTATATTTTTTCGCGAATAAACCGTGGTTTTACGTAAGTGCTGTCTACTGTTGTTGTGGTCAAAGACGAGTGAAATTACGTGGCTGAAAAACTATCTCAAAGCGGCAGTAAGGTATAAAATACAATTATATAAAATAATCATAAAGTTATTAAGATAGATGCTTACAAACACTATTCATATGAGAACTGCTGCCATACACTGGACTGTTGATGGCTGACCAGGTGTGGCAGTGATGTAGAATAATAGCAATGTAAAGCAATAGACATAATGCTGTATAGTGAGAGACATCCCGGTGAACTAATCCTTAATTGAATATCTAATGATGTGTAAAGAAATTAAAGACACAGGGGTACCAGCATAGACGATGTCTATGGGTACCAGCAGAGAATGTCTAATAAGGAGTTCCACTCTCGGTTTACTTCCGGGTTCTGAACTGTTGCAGTTCCCCTCTGGTTCCATGTGAGGGCGCTCACAGGACGAGTGCAGAATGAATGGCGGTCTATGGAGCTATACCCCTCAAACTCCACTTTTCTCAGGATATAATTTTTTGTCTAGTAATTTGAATGTTGCTTTCGAAAGGGGATGCAAATAAATTACACATTGCTGGGTTTTAGATTTTTTAGAGTCACTTATTTGCTTTAAAAATGTATTTTAAAATGTCAATGACGTCATACACATCTTACGACCAGAGATACTGCTTTACGGCAAGCCTCTCCCTTTCCCTCAAGGCATCGATAACACAGCAGTACATACATAACGATAAGCAGATAAAAGTGCCAGCAACCAAAAAAAGTTGCTGTGTTAAAAAAAAAAAGAACTTGGGCGAAAAGGTCCACCTTAACATTCTGGTCCCGCTTCGGATGCCAAGATGCCATCAAGCAGGATCTCTGGTCGTAATCAGTCCTTCACTGACCAATCAGCGTTCATTAGCAGAATGCTAGCGTGTTATGGGCAACAACAACTCGTCCTGTAAGAAATCGAAAGGACATAAGTACTCGTTCATTCAACTTTCGATCTATAACCCATGTTGAACTTGTAAAAACTACAATCAAATCTGAGATTTCTCAATGAGAATCAGGTGAAAGAGACACATTTAGCCGTCTAGCTCCATCTGCTCCCATTCATTCTGCACTCATGGGCGATCGCCCCCAGTGGAGCTCTGATGGAACTGCAACCAAAATTCGGTACAATGGGACTTAATAAGGAGTGGACAGGCTCTCCGTAGACGGGCTCTGGTACCAGTATTCATAGACATATATACATAGACGCCTCATAGACTGACGCTGCCCGTTAGAGCTGACGTAGCAGTGCGGCCGCCATCTTGTATGGGTCCCCAGTGCGCCCCCAGTGCATTCATTTCTACTGAGGAAGGTGTATCCCCAACTACAATAATAAGCATAACTCCCCGAATATTTACCAGAGTTTCACACGGTTTGGTTTGTTACAAATGGCAGAGATTTATTTATGATAAAGGACAAATTAATAAAAAAAAAAATTTGAAATAATAATTATTGTTAAATTTTACTTGTGAAAGGTAATCCCACGCGATCTGGTGTCAATACTGCGCCGTAAGCTGCACAAAATACTGGCAGAGCTTGCTCTCCTGTTAACTATATGCTAGACTAGAGTGAGGAGACCCAACCAATATGGCGGCGACGCTGGGTTACGTTCCAGCACATCATGAGGCGTCTATGTATATATGTCTATGCCAGTATTAGTATCTCTTTTTCTAGTGCGTAGAAATAGCAAAGTTGGTCGCCTTTCCTCAGTGGCGCCACCTCTGTTCAGGAGAAGACTGCAACTACTGTCGCGGCCACCAGCGCGAGTATAAATAGTTACAGCGCTCCCGTGATGTCACATTGTCGTGCGACAGCTTGGGAGCTATTATTTTTATTATTATTTTTATATATATATATATATTTTAAACTTTTTTACTTGTTACTAATTTATTACTGGTTGTTTTCTAAAAGTTATATTTAAAGTTGAGTTTGGTGGTGCAATAAACACTTTTTTTGAAATCAATGAATAATCGTGTTTATTAATCATGATTTCAATATCAATCAAAATAATCGTGATTATTATTTTTTCCATAATCGTCCAGCCCTATTATCACTGCCTGTTTTTTTTAATTTTCAAAAAATAACTGACATCATAATTTACCCAACTGCATTTAAGGTATTATTACATATGCCATTGTTGAGAACAGTGGGAGGTTGGTCGCTCTATAAGAACAAAATTATTTGACAAAAATATACAGTATATCCAAAGATGTTGGTTGAATGGGTTACACAGTATTACTCCATCCTACAAGGACTACAAGGAATGTCACTGAAATGTCATGTATTATTTTGTCCGGACCAACTTGAAGAAGTGTATCGATCAATTTGTACACAGTTTTCAACCCAGCATATAAAGCCGAGACATATCCACAACCGTTCAACAGTTCAGTTGAAGTTCATCTGTTGATGTCAGGCTGATTGTGATGATGAATTAGAGATATGATTTCATGGTATTTTGAGCTGAAACCGTGACCTCGCACACAAAGCATGATGGGTAAATACGTCAGGTATTTCATTAATATACTTTCACTTCATTATTTATTTAGTGTTTAGTGCGCTTGCGTGGGTTTGTGTGTGTGTGTGTGTCACCATAAGCAGTTAACCTTATCCTAGTTTTGTTTGGGTTACATGCCGCTATTCCGACATGCCGCTACTTAGACATTGACGTCTAGTGGTCGGAGTGGCGGCATTAATATTATTTTCCAAGCGTCCCACTACTGCGACAATTTTTTTTCCCCATTGTCTGAGTAGCGGCACTTTACTTTTTTTGAAACGTCCTGCCATTCCGACATGAGGCCATTAATATTTGTCATTATCATTGTACTTTAAATTAATTAATTAATGTGATTATACCCATATGTTCTGGACTTAGCATACACGCAGCTTATGCATGGGTGTGACAAATACATGGGAAAACAATTTCTAAAAAGAGCCAATCATCCAACTTCGAGGCTGCCCCTAGTTGGTAATATATAGGACTAGCCTATCCATATCAAATCCAAAAGCAACAATCTTCATAACAAAATCAGAGTATCCTTTTCAAAAAATATTATTTCGCCGTTCTTAAATTAGGCTTCCACAGCGCAAAAAAGGTAGGCCTACACCTTGAAACTTTGTTCAATCAACTTAAAGTCCGATTAAACTTCATTCAAAGGCAGTCCATAATTCAAATTAAATTGATTTCTAACGAACAAGTCCAAATTTCAGGTCCTAGAGCTTTATTCGTGCTTCTTCTTATATATTTTTAAGTAGACTGCTGGCCTGCACGCACAGAGTTTGTTTGATGCATGGAGTTTCAACCTTTTCCCCCTGAGAGCTGAATAAAAATGAGGAGAGCTCCCTGTCTTTTACATAATGTGTAGGCCTAACATTTATTCACATGGCCGGTTCAAAATCACCTAGTTTTTGACTGAAATGTGTGCCGATATCAATTATTGTGAAAAACATTGTTTGGAGTAGAGGTCTGCACTCGCGATGCAAATGGAAGCTCATTGCGGGTGCGGGCGGGATGATAGAGGTAGGTCTACATTTATTCTATATTAATAACTATTATTATTATTCTATTGCACTTTCTATGAAAAGTAGGCCTAATTGTCGTAATAGCGGTACCAAAAAAGATCGGATGCGGGCGGGATGATAGCGGTAGGCCTACATTTATTCTATATTAATAACTATTAATATTATTCTATTGCACTTTCTATGAAAAGTAGGCCTAATTGTCATATTAATAACTATTATTATTATTCTATTGCACTTTCTATGAAAAGTAGGCCTAATTGTCGTAATAGCGGTACCAAATTGTAGTAGGCCTAATTGTCGTAATAGCGGTACCAAATTGTCGTAATAGCGGTACCGAAAAAGATCGGATTAGGGGCATGTCTAAATAGAGGCATGTCGTATTGACGGGATGTCGTAATGGAGGGTTGTCGTAATAAAGGGCTGTCGTAATAAAGGGCGGACCCCTTTTGTTTGTAATGTTAGCAAACAGACTGATAGATCACATTTCCAATCATGATGTTTAAAAACTATTTATCTATATTATTAATATATTACTATTATTATTATTGTTATTATTATTATTATTATTATTAATAATAATAATAATAATAATAATAATAAATATATATATATATATATATCTTATTTATATCAAAATCATGCTTGGCATTTTGTATTTATGCAAAACTGCTCCTTCATGGCTACTGAAGACCACATGCTAAATAATTAATGGCCCATTACCCTTTCCTCATATCTAATCATACATAAAGTCATAAAGACTTGTAATGCCTATCCTTTAAATAGCCTGGAACCACATTTAAATATAGTGTATTACGACACTGTTCACTGTCACCTTGTTTAATCCCAAGACAAGAAAAAGGTGCGATGGCATCACACCACAACAGAATGTGAGATGATTCTTTACTTACATGTGTTACCTACAATCAAACAACACATCAAACAGTAACACCCTCCCGCCACCCGCGAGCGTCTGCCTCGAATAATGTGGGACCTCTGTATTTGTTTACCCACAGTAGGGGCCTCATGCATAGTACTCTGCCTAGGTGTCGAGAAAGTTGGAAATCCGTGGACGCGGATATTTTCCGAGATGTTCAAACAGGTGCGTAGCACACCATTAGGCCTACAGGGTCTACAGGGAAACCGAGAGAGTCCACACCTCTTCAACTCCCATACTTCACCAAACGTGGTTCTGGGAAGGCCCGTCATTACCTGCATTTCTCAATAAACTGATTTGAGTGTTTGTTTCATTCATTTATAATACAAAGGGAAAGTAGAAAAAAATGGTGGCGAAAAAATTGCTGGCCTGTTCAATTGCGGTGTAAGGGGAAGCCAATGTAGCGCGGAGTCAGGCGGATAACGCGGCATATCCCCGACACGTCTGTTGTCTGTCTACTCAGAAGTGCATTTATCTTGTATTGTTTTACATGCATGTCTCTCAGCCTTTAATCTGTCACACTGACTTCCAAAACTGCGTATGCGTGGTGGTCTAGGGTGCGTAGACATATACCTCACACTGTTTACAGCTCTGTGATAACCTTAAACACAACCTATATGTTAACTATTGTATATGTTTTTTTTAACATGTATTTTAATACTTGTGAGGGTTGTGATGTCCTTAATATATTATGGATGACACAGACAACTTCTCTCATTTGCGTACTTTAGTTAAAGTTGCTATGGTAAGTAACTTTGTGTTTATGCATTTTTATTAGACTAGTCATTGAAAGGACGTCACACACTTCACATGAGGGTAATTCTAGAGCTGCCTTTAAAGCGCTGCTACCTGACTGACAGGGACCAGAGCTGCTAATGAGGATTGGTCTACACCAATTCTGTACAAGAGGCGGGATCAATGTGTTCCCACCAATGAGCGACAGCACAGCAAAGTGCGTGTGTAGCCGGCCACCATGAATGTATAAATTGAACTATTGAACTGGCCGGCGAGGCGTCACTATGCAATTAAAGGGCGGTGTACTAGCTGTTTTTGTGATGTGTCTACTTTCACCAGGTGCAGTGCATATTGTATTGTCACTTTGATTCATTCTTTTGGTGTTCATTATGTTAAACATGCTGTATTGCGGTGGTGGTGTTGGAACCCAAGCGTAACCCTGCAATAGACGGTGCCCAGGATTGTCTGTGATATTTTAAAATACACAACGCTGTCACGCTCTACTGAAGAGGCTGGCAGATGTGAACCCAAAAGCACGACTCAGAGGCAGGCAAAATTCAAGGATGTTCAGGTTTACTTGGTCAAAAAACAGGCAAGGGTCAAAATACCGTGTGGACAACCAGACACGTTGTCCTGGGGTATAACAGGGGGCTGGAGTGCGACGTCGGTTGGCGGACCGCTGGTAGCGGTGGGAGGAGCGGAGAAGGACAGAGCGAGCCTGCATCCAGGTGTGTTGACATCTCCGAATAAACGCCTGGACCCAGGGGACCCTGGCCTCACGTTCTTGCTCGGGAAAAAGGGGTGGTTGGAACCCCTGGGAGCACTGAAAGGGAGAGAGGCCGGTGGCCAAACTGGGAAGAGTGTTGTGGGCATACTCAATCCACAGGAGATGTTTGGACCAAGAGGATGGGTTGCGGGAGGCGAGGCAGCGCAGGTCTCCATCTCCTGGTTCATGCGTTCAGCTTGGCCATTGGTTTGAGGGTGGAATCCTGATGACAGGCTGACCTTGGCTCCTAGGAGAGTACAAAACTCAGACCAAAAACAAGAGGTAAATTGTGGCCCTCGGTCAGAGACCACGTCACGGGGGAGTCCGTGCAGGCGGGAACACATGACTTAGCATAATCTCTGCAATTTCTCTGGCGGTGGGTAATTTGGGTAAAGAGATAAAGTGCGCAGTCTTAGAAAATCGGTCCACAACAGTGAGGATGACAGTGTTACCATGAGAGGCAGGCAATCCAGTGACAAAGTCCAATGAGCTGTGAGACCAGGGGCGATGCGGAATCGGCAGAGGTTGGAGGAGACCGGGCGGAGCTTGATGTGAGCCCTTGTACTGGGAACAAGTTGGACAGGCAGCGATGAACTCCTTGGTATCCCCCTCCATAGACGGCCACCAAAATCGCTGACGCAGCAGGGCCAGGGTGCGTCTCACCCCAGGATGACAAGCAAGGCGGGAGGAATGACCCCACTGAAGAACCTATGAGCGGAGACTAGCAGAGACAAACAAACGACCACTGGGACAAGAGCTTGGAGCAGGATGCTCCGACAGAGAGCGCTTAACCTTTTCCTCCACCTCCCAGGTAACTGTCTCGATGATACAGGTGGGAGTGAGAATATTTTCCGGCTGGGAGGAAAACGCGTCGGGTTGGTGCTGCCGGGAAAGGGCGTCAGGCTTAGCATTTTTGGAGCCTGGGCGGTATGAAAGAGAAAAGTCAAAACAGTTAAAGAAAAGAGCCCACCTGGCTTGCCTGGAACTCAGTCGCTTGGCTGAAAGGATGTATTCCAAGTTTTTGTGATCTGTCCAGACCACAAATGGTTGTTCTGCCCCTTCCAACCAGTGTCTCCACTCCTCAAGGGCCAGTTTCACTGCCAATAACTCCCGATTCCCAATATCGTAATTTCTCTCTGCCAGAGACAGTTTGCGGGAGAAGAAAGCGCATGGATGGACCTTCTGGTCCGTCGCTGATCGTTGCGAGAGTACAGCTCCCACTCCCGTGTCAGAGGCATTCACCTCCACGATGAATTGACGGCCTGGGTCTGGGAAGACGAGAATGGGGGCAGAGGTGAAGCGTGCCTTTAACTCACCGAACGCCCTCTCAGCCACCGAAGACCACTGGAAGGGAACGCTGAGAGAGGTGAGAGCCATGAGGGAGGCTGCCACCGAGCTGTAGTTCCTGATAAACCGTCGGTAGAAGTTAGCGAACCCAAGGAACCGCTGAAGTTCTTTGCGGGTTGAGGGAGTGGACCAATCCGTGACCGCCCTTGTCTTGGCCGGGTCCATCTGAACATTCCCAGTACCGACGATGAACCCCAGGAACGATACCTCTGAGACATGGAACTCGCATTTCTCGGCCTTGACAAACAGCTGGTTCTCCAGGAGCCTCTGCAGCACCTGATGCATGTGCTGCACATGATCCTGTTTGGTTTTAGAGAAGATGAGAATATCATCCAAATATACAAACACACTGATGTTGAGCATATCCCGGAGCACATTGTTTACCAGGCCTTGAAACACTGCGGGGGAATTGGTGAGTCCAAACGGCATGACCAAGTACTCATAGTGCCCACTAGGGGTATTAAACGCTGTCTTCCACTCGTCCCCCTCTCTGATGCGTACAAGGTGGTACGCGTTTCTGAGGTCGAGCTTAGTAAAGATGGTGGCTCCTTGCAAAAGTTCAAAAGCTGAGGAAATGAGTGGAAGAGGGTACCTGTTTTTGACAGTTATGTTGTTGAGCCCCCTGTAGTCGATACATGGCCTCAGGGACTTATCTTTCTTCGCCACAAAGAAAAAACCTGCTCCAGCCGGAGATGAGGAAGGCCGGATGATCCCTGCTGCCAGTGACCCCTGATCGTACTGCTCCATGGCTCTGTTTTCTGGGGCTGACAAGGAGTAGGGCCCCCCCTTAGGGGGCGACATGCCAGGGAGCAAGTCAATGGCACAGTCGTACGGTCGATGCGGTGGCAAGGAGGTGGCCCGGGTCTTATTGAACACCTCTTTTAGATCCAGATATTCCCCAGGGACGCTAGACAGATCAGGGAATTCAGAAAGGGTAGGCAGACTAGGAGCAGTTGAGAGTGCAGCCTTGAGACAGACAGCGTGACAGTGAGAACTCCACTGAAGGATGGTTCCTGTAGACCAGTCTATGTGTGGATTGTGTCTTCTAAACCAAGGGTACCCCAGTGTGATTGGTGTTGTGGTGAGTAAATGAGTTGAAGTGTTTCAGTGTGGTTACCTGACATGCTCATTTGGAGGGGGGCTGACCGATGGGTAACCCGGTAAAGAAGACGGCCGTCGAGTGCTGTGGCGTGGATGGGCTTCTCCAGGAGCTCGCGACCAATCTCCAGTTGGGCGGCCAGCGACATATCCAGAAGATTCAATATCCAGAGTCAATGAAAACACTGAATGTGTGATCCTGTCCGGAGTAGTGGAGACGAGCCTGGAGCAGAGGTCGAGAGGGCATGTCATAGTTCACAGTCCGACTCACCAGCGCCCTCTGGATGACTGGTGAGCCCTGTCTTTTACTGGACAGGTCAAAACAAAATGGCCATCCTGGCCGCAGTACAGGCATTGGTTTGTCCGCAGACGGCTCTGTCACTCTTCCATGGAGAGCCGGGACCGGCCCAGCTGCATAAGCTCAGGTGAGCCACTAGGGGCGTACTGAACCGCTGGAGGTGGAGACGGCTGTAGGTCAAGCAGAGAATGGGGCAGTACTGGAGAGACGTGGGCTCTCTCCCTCCTCCGTTCCCTGAGACGTCCGTCGATGCGGACGGCAAGGGCTACCAGGTAGTCAAGGTCAGTAGGGAGATCCCGAGCCGCCAGCTCATCCTTGATGCGACCGGAGAACCCATGGTAGAAAGCGTCAAGGAGGGAGGGGGCGTTCCAGCTGCTCTACGCCGCGATGGTGTGGAACTCGATAGCGTAGTCCGCGACGGTTCTCCCACCCTGGGTTAGATTCAACAATCCCCGAGCTGCCTCTCTACCGGGAGTCTCATGATCAAAAACTTTATGGAGCTCCGTAGAGAAGGAACTAACTGAAGCGCAGACAGGCGGGTTCCTCTCCCATTCGGCGGTTCCCCAGTCCCTGGCTCTCCCGGTGAGCAGAGAGATGATGTAAGCCACCCGGGACCGCTCGGTGGGGAAGGCTGAGGGCTGGAGCTCGAAGGCGAGGGAACACTGCACCAGGAAGGGGCGGCAAGAACCAGAAGCCCCGGAACAGCGTTCCGGAGGGGGCACACGAGCTTCAGATGCCGATGAGGAGCGAGCCGGGGAACTGGGATGAGGAGCGGCAACGGGTAACCTCCGCAAGTGTTCCCGGGACCAATTCCATGCTGCTCTCGTAGCGAGTGGCAAGCGTCTGCAGTCCTTCTGCCATGGTGGTAAGTTGTTGGTCAAGGCGTTGTAGGGCGCTGGCTTGCGCCTGCAGTTCATTCTGGACGGAATCTGAGTCGGCTGGGTTCATGTTTTGGCCAGATTGTAATGTCACACTCTACTGAAGAGGCTGGCAGATGTGAACCCAAAAGCACGACTCAGAGGCAGGCGAAATTCAAGGATGTTCAGGTTTACTTGGTCAAAACACAGGCAAGGGTCAAAATACCATGTAGCCAGTCCGACAGGCAACCAAATCCAAAAGAAGGGGCAGGCGGGTACGGAAAATCCAGGAGACAGGCAAACAGGGTCAAACACAGGCAAATCAAGTCAGTACGGAAATAGTGCGGGATAGCTAGAAGTAGTCACTAGACAATCTGGCAGGGAGCAGGTGTCCGTGGATGGTATAAATACACTGAGGGCTGATTGGGGAAAATTGACTGCAGGTGAGGAGCGTTGATTGACGGCCAGGTAGGAAGGAGACTGAAATGACAGAGGAATTAGTTAACGGGCATGAAAACAGAAACCAAATCCAGAAAAATGTTATGAGTTGATGGAATTTGTGACACAACGCAAGCTGAAGAAGCAAGACAAGAAAATGCCCATTCTACCTTTGGCTGTAAAACTTTACACTGCCAAAGCAGACAGAAAGAAAAACCAGAACACATTCTTAATAAAAGGAAAAAAGCACTGATTAAGGAAGCTCGCCATTCAAGGAATAAATCGCGGGTTATATAAATACAATGGTTAGACACATAGATTCACAGCTGTGTTTATTTATGTAGTATTTTTACCAAACCACGATATGTTCAGAGTTTTCTCATGCAGTTTTCATTTGCGTCTCGAGTAAGTATTAAGCTAAAGCGTGAATACAGGCACGGGTCATGAAGGTAGCAGCTTGGTAAAGGACGCCTACAGATCTGAGGACATTGGGGATTGAATCCAGTACCTTTAGGCTGGGAGTCACTAGCCGCTAGACTATTTGGTGACATGCCATTGGAAGGCCTGTTGCTCCAAAAATCTCCCTGGAGTTGTTTGCCCTTAATATAGGAATTTCGACGTGCAAACTCAAAGATACCATTTACAAAAAAAAATCAATTTAAATGAACAAAATACAATATAAAAAACGTGACACTTACCCTACCCATTGAAATGCCTCAGCGTGAGGCAGATATCTCCCAGTAATCTCCATTGTCATGCTTCAGCAGCATGATTATTACATAGTAGCCTACTACTTTGCATGAATAGGTGTAACGTTAGAAGCACTTTTGAGAATGTTACCATAAACATTTTTTGTATTTACCATAAACTTTCTTGTATTTATCTCTTAACTTGATCCAACAGATGTCCGATGATTATGTTGCTGCCTGTTTACGGTG
This sequence comes from Merluccius polli, assembly GCA_030340625.1. Taxonomy (NCBI): domain Eukaryota; kingdom Metazoa; phylum Chordata; class Actinopteri; order Gadiformes; family Merlucciidae; genus Merluccius; species Merluccius polli. The sequence goes on from JAOPHQ010002018.1 coordinate 111,891, forward strand.
CGATTGCCAAAAAGACAAAGTAGCGACTAGGCTAATACCAATCAAAATAACTGAGTTTAACATAACATGCGCTGCCCAGGGATAAAGGGAATGATTTAGGATTGACCATTGATATGCAATGAGTTTCATTTCATGCAATCTGTAGGCCTACACCTCTAAATGATGCACTGTTTTCAATAGCACCGCCGTCAGACTAATGGGCTTCCGGTCCAATGGTGCATTTTTTGAACAATTGGGGTTTCGGTATAATGGGCCTTCGTACCAATGTGCAGTCCCTGACTATTTTCCCCCACATGATATATCCCACATATATATATATATATATATATATATATATATATATATATATATATATATATATATATATAGTTACATATTTACATAGTTTCCTTGTCATTCACAGAAATTAGGTTTTGTCCTTCAAGCTAAAAGACTGTAAAGGAGATGCTAGAGAGGACAAGAGGGCTGTTATGAAACAAGGATGTACAATGTAACTGCCATTATAACGGAGCTGGATCCAGTGTTGATCCATGCTCCTTGACACCAGACAGACAGACGTACCCGGCGAGTGGAGAGCAGAGGGGGGGCAAGGGGTAAGGAAAATGTCTCTGAAAACCACTGATTTGGAGCACCGCGATACACAATTATCTGGCAACCGCTACATGTGTGATGGTCGGGATTTCTGTGGCTCAAACCGTCCTACTGCCATGCTATTGATGGTCATGGAGTAGCTACAATAAAATTGACAAGATGTGCGATGACTACTAGCCCCTTTAAAGTATCCACTGTTATGATCACCGAGTACCGTTTAGCTTCTCCCTGTGTGATTTTTTGCATCCAGCGATATCGTTCAGTTTCACAGCCTTTTTGTACAGCTATACCAAGAGTTAATTAGCTAATAGAGCATTTGGGCAAGCCGGCGTTTTAATTTCAACAACCTCAACAATGGATATTGACAAATGCCCCGTCTCTATGACGGGCCAAAGAAAAGAGTGGCTTTGATTTATGGTACACAAATGGGTGGATCAGGGCCTGGTCATCTATAATGTGGTCAGAATTGTAACACCATTAAAAAACCAACCATATTGGCTTAAGTGTCTTGTTTTTTCTATGGGGCAACAAATGGAAGTATCAATGACAGTCTTAAGCTGCATTTGTTCTCCAATGATAGTCAAACCTACTTGTATAGATGTTGGACTGATGTTGAACTTACTTCCACCCCTTTCAATCTGAGACTGTAAACCTTCTAACCCTAACCCTTACCTCGAATAACTACAATTTAGCAAGAATAAATGCCATCTTGTCATCCATCTTGATGCAATGGGTGGCCATGACTCATGGGTAATGTAGGCATTTATTATAAATATGAAATATATTAAAAAGATTACATGCATGGGGGTTAATTTGGTTAATTTGGTCGGGGAATAGATCAGCAAGTCCTGAAATATATATTAGGGTATTATATGTGACCGAACTTGGCGGCCATTGAAACTAATCACATCTAAAAGTAGATGCCAAGAGCTGTCCAAAACGTTAACCTTTTTTTGGTTGCCCTTTTTATTGCACAGCTATAATGCTTCAAATGCGATTACCCTCCAGGGTTCATAGGTCAGTGTCTCAATTCAGGGTCCACTGACATCCCTGAAACTCACAGGCAAAGACCTTTCCAACAATGTATTTGGTTTTGCTCCACGATAAAGTAAAACATATCCAGCACTTCCCCAGCAGTGATGTGTGGATTCCAAGGACATTGACAATCCAAATTAAAATAAAACATATTTATTGTGGAAATTGTCGAAATCATTAGATTAGTACTGATTGAATCTGAATCTTTATTCAGATTAAATGAAAAAAAAGCAAAAAAACTATTATATTTATCAATGTTTATATAAATTGTTGAAGGGTTTCGGGGTTAGGGTTTCCAAGTATATTAGTGCATTCATTTAACAGACTACTATTTCTGTATTCAATAGTACATACTGTATATGGTAAGAGAACTGGGAAAAAAGTAAAATACCAATAGGCCGAATAAAAAAAAAAAGCAAGGGGTTTAAATAAAGACTTTAAAAGTGATACATATATGTATAGTTTTGATAGCGTTTTTGTTTTGTGATTCATAAAGTGGGTTTTGTTGTACATTTAAACGTGTGTTTGTGACATTTGACCATTTCTCTCTGGGTTGTATGCCTACCTAGTTTCAAGGCCCTGGGTTGTTCTCAAGTGGACTTGTGATTGATTGAATATTGCAAAATGTATTAAAATTGACATTTTTTGAGCTATTGTCTTACACTTGTTAAGTGTCCACTATGTGCATACCAACTTTCAAGGCCCTCGGATCTTGTGAAGCAGACTTGTGATTGATAGAATAACATTCACTAACTGATTTCCGTATACGTTTTACAAGTTTTCCGTATAAGACATTTTTTATTTAATCAAAATTCCAAATAGCACCTTTAGTCAGGCGCGTCCATAGAGCATGTGTAACACACTTGGTGTAATTTGGACCGGTGGTTATCCCAAAGCTTTTACCAAAACTTTCACTGTACAGAAAAAAAAATCCAGAGGAGTGGTAAAAGAGGCAAAAATGTTCAGCATGTCAAATGAGGGCTATATACTGAGCATCGGCCCACAGCTGCAAACATATTGCCGCCACTGCTTCAGAATTTTATGAAATGTCATGAAGTCGCAATTACACAACTCTGCAGAGCTGTCCGCTCCACTGGAGTCAAACGGGATGAGCAACTGGAACAGTGACAGGCAGGGCTCTTCAGTCCGACCGTTTCACTCTCATATGCGAGCTGCCCTTGTGCAAAGGTGCAAAGTGTACACATGTAAACGAGTACTCGTCAAGCAAACCATAAACAACAACAATATTGCAATCGAAAATCATTTTGTAGTTTTCCGACATCTTACTTATTTCTTATCTTATTTATTTTTGGTAAGATTTTGAAGCAGGATATAAAGGCCTAATTAAATAGTCCAAAAATAAAGCCTTCGCCGTTGCATATTGTTGTTGAGACTAAAATAGGTTTGTTGACCAACTTTAGTAGCTGGCCCGGGGGGGCGGGGTTATCCGCCAGGGTCGTCCCAACGTCAAAACTGAAAGTGAAATTTATAACAGCATAGCACTACTGTGGCGGTGTATTAATCACACAGCAATAGCAGTTTACGTAGTTTGAATAATTTTTTTTTCTTTTTTAAGTTAGAGATATAGATAGATTGGATATTCAACAGATTCACGCTCCAAATTACAGTGATCTGATGCGGGGGAACTAAAGAGGTGACCATCAGTATGAGTCCCGTGTGTCTAGCACTGCATAGCCTACCTGCCCATGTGTCTACCTGCCCAGGTGTATTCCTGCCGAGGAGAAGGTCGGGCAGCAGCACTCCTCTCTATACAGCCATCGTTTGATCAATATTTATACATAATAGGCGAATTACAAAGTACTATGCCCTAAATGATAGCCTAAATAAAGTGAAATTAACCCAGATATGTCTCATGTTTCAAAATGTTTAGAAGTATATCCGGCTAGCTCTACAACAGAAAAAAACAGGTAAAAATCTGTGTTGCCAGTGGAGCTCCGGTGTGAATGTAACACACATAGACTATAAAATACAGGTTAAACTGACTTTCGATGTGTACATTGGTGGAAAAATATCGCGGACGCCTACAAAACGAGTCCACGACTACGCTACTCGTTGAGATTTGGACCATGTATTCAATTCCAGTTTTTAGTTATTACTTGCGTCCCTAAAACATAGATTCTGTTTTGTAGATTCTAGCTCATTCAGATAAGCAGGGAATCTTAATAATGGTCGAATGACAATTTTTCATTTTTAAACATCGTCCTTAACCATGAATTCAAATTGACACAAAGGGGTCAGTAATGAGAAGGGATTTCTGTTTCTTACACAGAGTACCTTCAATTTCTATAATAATAACCAATAAAAGAATAAGGCAACAATGGAGTGAAGACAAACTCCCCAGTCAAGAAAGTGTCCCCAAAAATGCACTGTTCCCCCCTAGTAGACTAGTAGAAAATACACTAACAAAAACTGAACCTCTAATTGCAAGTTATATAACCATACATGTCTCTTGAGAGCATACACATTTAAACAATGTGAAGATAGAAAATGTTCATTAGACAATGTTTACATGATTAAGTTTATTTAATGGTTTTCCAGAGGGTAGCACAGCCAGTGGCAGTGGTGATGTGTTGCAGCCTGCAGAGAAAGGATTAGTCATGGGACAAGGTTAAGAGAGATTTTGGTTAGGAGGGAGTGTTGTAGCATATACTGAGAGTGAGAGATAATGCGGTCCAGTTAGTAGTGCAGTCATGCAAGTATTAATTTAAGTAATCATGTAAGCACGCCCGTAATCATGTAAGTGTTCCAAGGAAGTTGTGCAAGGTGTGGCATCTCAATCAATAATTACTTGAAAAAAGTTGCTTTAAAATGTTGAAATGTAAAAAGAAATTATTGAAAAATGACCAAACCAAACCGGTTTCAAAACAGTGGTTGAATGTTTCAAGCTTGCCATTATTCTCTATACCTTGGAGCATCAATTTTACAAGCACCGTGAGCAAAGGGGGACCGTGAGCAAACGTAAACAACGGTATCGCCGTGCGAGATCTTGGTTTGTGACAGACCCGTCTACCCCTGTCACCGACTTGGGATCAGTCCTACCCCCCCACCGTTACAACAACGTTGTTTGTACACCTCTACATCTAATAGGCTACATGTGTGATGCTTAAGGACCTCCTTTACATTGATTGAGGTAGGTAAAGATGGAACAAATGACAAACTTATTAATTAGACCTCTTCTGGAGAAACCTGTGGGAAGCTGATCAGCTCTCTCAGCTTGGTAGATATATGGTATAATAAAGGTATATTGTATTTCTGTATTTCTTCTTCTTTTTCTTCTATCTTTTTCATTTCAGTGTCAGGTTTCATTGTTTCCATCAGATTCCTTGTGATGACTATTACTGTCTCAACTCAAGTCAGAAGTTCAAACTCACGTCCTCTGTTCAGTGTCACAAAGTAAGCGAGTTTGTGTCAAATGCAATGTGAAAGACATTCAATTATAACTAACTATTTTTGATGCTTACTGTCACAAACCTGTCAATATCAGAGACCGTATCGACCCCTCGTATTGACGATCATGTTTTATTCATGTGCGGTGCATAGCGCAAAAAAAGAAAAAAGAAACAAATAGTAGAAATGTGCTATCCACTACACCGCTACTCCTTTATGTGTCCGTTCCTCTGCTGCTTTTCATTAAATGTCAATTCACAGCAGCTCAGCTGAAGTGGAAGGGAGTCGGTATATACCACTATGACGGCTTAGCTTCGGGATTGGAGGCTGTCCATGTCTGCTGCATCAATGCTCCACGAGGAAAAGAAAAAAAGCACAGTACTTCAAAAATGAAAGTTGCTCAAGTGAAAACAAAAGGACCACAATCACGTCTTAAGATGGCAATTAGCACCTTTCAAACGTTTACTACCAAATCAGGGAGTTTCTGCAGTGTGAAGGTTCTTTGGCAGCGTTTCAGCGCTGCATCCCAAAAATAACCAAACTCAAATGTGTTATTAAGCATACAACTCGTAGGCCTCAGCAATGGAAAGAGATAATTGAAGTATCCCGTTCCTATCCCAATCACGACCATACTGCCATCCACATCAGCGACAGTATAGCACGGCAATAGTAATAAAGTTAAAGTTGTCCGGCACTACTTCACTCCACTCCACGGCGTGCGACTACAGGAGGTCCACACACCCTTTGGCCATTAGTCCTCACACTGTTGAATGTAATAACCAAATGATGGTTTCTGCTGGTGGTAATATTGCCTTAAGGTTATGGCAGTCTGTGATCATCTCCAGCAATGAGCGTTACAGCCTAAGTCTTCCCAGCAACCGGTCCACCAGGGCCCATAAAGGACACCCTGTGGTCCCCCCCCCCCTCCGTTCAGCCAATCAGGATACATGCATGGACATCAGCTCCCAGAAAGCCAAACGATGCAATTCAACTCTGACCTGCTTTCAGTGGAGAATGAATTGAGCTTGAATTATTCTCCCCCTCGTTAGTTTCCTATGCAGCTGCAGCTTCTAGTATCCCTTGGACAGATTGTTAAAGAGTGCCGCGAACTTTCATGTGTTAATCACATCCACGTGTTAAACACATCCACGTGTTAATCACGTCCAATTGTTAGGAATGTGGCCCGCTAACGCCTGCCTGGCTTCAGCTCGAGCAGCACAAGGTGGAGTAAAAAACACTCTCCCCTCCTCACGATGAGAAGAAGAGGATGATGTTGTTGGCAGGTGCCGTCAACATACTTCAAGCATTTTTTTCTGATAACGTAATGACAATAATATCAGTGCTACTACTACTACTACTATTATGATTACTACTATAACTGCTACTACTCTATTTGTATGTTACGTCTGTGTATCCCTGCGAGAATATAATGAATTATGTGAACATCATTTTTTATGTTAATGTAGTATGAAAAATTGCTAACCAGATTGATGCTATATGTGTGTGTGTGTGTGTGTGTGTGTGTGTGTGTGTGTGTGTGTGTGAGCTGTCTGGCTGCATGGCTCTCGCATAACAAATGGCAATGTGTTAGTAAATTAGCACTGGTCAGATGCAGAGTCACAAGGTATGTGTTGTCGGGAAGGCTGGCACGAGTGATTTTTGTGCGAGACAGCAGTAATAAGCCCTCCAAATAGCAACAGCAGATTAAATACCACAGCAGACTGATGCCTGCCACCGCCTTGCCAACGCATCCCATAAGGCAATGTAACAAAATTAGCATGCATCGCAAGCGCTGACAAACGATAGATCACTGCTGCCATTGGTCGGGGTCTCTAAGCAGCAACTTGCATCATTGCCAATATGTGTGTTTGAAAATCATTACTTGATTGCATTTGTGCATTCCAGAACGTGCGTTTTTCTATCACCTCAGAGTCAGATCTGTAACATTATACTCGTTAGGAATAGCATTTAATTGCGTCTTTATATATTAATGCTGGCGGAAAAGTATCTCACACAAAATTCTGGAGACTGCTCAAAATGATCAAACAAAAATAGCAACTAATAATAACAACAATAAAAACTGTAATAAAAGCCTCACAGGGGCTTCTTTATAGTCTTCAGCAGTAGTGGTTGTTACGTATTTTGTTTTTCTTGGACTGAGATAACATCATGATTTTTTTAGATGTATTTTAAAAATGTCTGTCTCTCAGGCATTCTGAAAATAACATTGAATTGAAGTAGATCCTATAGACTTGTATGGAAGTACACGTACATAGGCTCCATCTCCCTAAACTCATAAACAGTAGGATGCTGATTGTGACACATTTGACCGTTCCCCACAGTATTTCCTTACAATATATCGGGTCATTCAGACAAATGACGGCTATACATGTAGGATAGGACTTTGTTTTCCCATAGGACAACTTCTGGCTGACAAACCGACACACAATCGATTGATTCGGTGTTTCACAGCCCATGGTTGTTGGACTCAGCCGTCGAGTACAATTTTAAACAAATACAACTTAAGTGCAGCAAATGTGTATATGACTTAAAGATAGTCACTCTTTGAAGCTTAGTGATTCAGAGGGAGATAAGCAGCCACAGTCCTGTTTAAAAAATGTTGTCCCCCTCTTGCCCTTTTACATTTACATTGTATTGGTAGAAGACTGAAATCAATAATGTGATCAAATCAGCCCTTTTGCTGCGATCCAGTTTACTGTTGTATTGGTCCCATGTGCGTACCATTTTCATTAATAATACAATCATTACATTTACACAAAACTGATGACAAATGGATCCGATAAAATACAGTCCATACTTTTGCTTGAATATAAATCACCATTAAATCAAGTGTATGATTGTGCAAATTAGAAAGTATAAATTACTGTTTTTGCATTGTGACTCAGAAGAGGGGGAAATCCCCCTGTTAAGCAGAAGCATGCAGACTCACCAGTCACCTGTAGTAAAAATGCAGTGGATTCGCAGTTTCGCCTAATCTTTTCTTAATTGTGGGGGAGGGCGAAACGATCCAACCCTTTTGTCCTTTTGTGGCATGCTCTGGGTCTAATACTGCTAAGTCTGTTAGGATCGAACCATGGAGGAAGGCTTTGGGGAAGTCTTTTGTTGAGTAGATGTTGGTGCATGAGCGATAACAAGATTGAGCTGCTTTCATGTTTCAACAACAAAGTTTTGGGATAATCCACCGACGGCGGGATGGGTAATTTCGCGTATCAGCAGAAGGGAGGAAGTAAGGCACTCTGGACCCACCCGATTGGTCCGTTTTAATGAGAACATAAACCACTCCTGTCTTGACTCTAATTGGCATTGAAAATACATCTTTGCTCTGATGACAACAAACATGACATTCCACCTTCAACCTTTCCATTAGACGGTAAACAGTTATCAATTGAACTGGTTTAGCATAGACCAAATTTAAGTATAATTCTGATATGGCAAGGGTGTTAGCTAGCCTGACATTGCCGGACCAATTCGCAAATGCGTATTAGTCTGAAACCTCTCAGTTAATTTTCGATTTCCAAGCAGCATTATCAGTGGGGCGCCAAACCAATCTGCGCAACAAAACGTGTGACGTAGCGCTGACACGATAGATAAACGGTTGCGATTGGCCCGACTCGGGCCAGGTCGGCTGGAAAATCGGTCTGAGTGGGAGGAGGGCCAGACCATCTGCCAGAGCAAATAAAACATGAGCTCGCAGATTCGTCCGGTTCCCAGGCTAGGTGTAAGGTGATGTCAGATCTCAGTTTGCCTTAGTTATATCGCTGAACCGTACGTTGTCAAATTAACGTTGCATTAGGCAGCCATGTAGACGGTGTTGCAGGATACATCATTTGTTTAGCACAATAACTCGATTTCAGCACAGCCTCAATGAGATAAGAACAAGACAGATGCATTGATGATCTGTCACTGGGTTATGTAAGGTTCAGTGATTTTTTTTTTGGGGTTGCCATGGTGTTGTGCCATGGTAGCATGTGCATTTCATAACTTGGAGAATAAAACCAAAAATAATACAAACAAGTACACAGGATACACAAGCGTTTTTTCTATTATTTATTATAAATCTAAGGCACTAACAAGCGATGATAGTGTAGTGAGATATTTGTTCAGTGTAAATGTAAGGTAATTCAAACTATATGGGTTAATGCGCGTTTTATTTGCATGACATTTGGCTGCTAATGACTAATGGCTAATGGCTTTCTCTCAGCAAGAAGTCTAATCTTGCTTGGACAGAAGCTTTCTCATTACACTCATTCATTTGATGAGAAGTGGCTGAAGGGAAGGACATCCTCGAGATGGATAATACTACTGCCAGGTAAAGTCAACGCAGTCCTTATGTAACTTGCCAAAAATGTAAATTGGCACTCAGTTTGTACATTCAACACAAAGCCGAAATATTCTTCGAGGGCCAGCAAGACAACTCAAGTTTTTAAGTTTACAGAGTGGAAGAGACTTGTAATATTGACAAAGTCACTGTTCACACAGAGCTAAAATATATCTACTGACCTATTACTACTACCACCACCACTACTGCTACTAATTCTACTGTTACTGATACTGCTGCAACTATTATGACTATACGACTACTAGTACTAAAACTTTACTACTACTAAACCTTTACTACTACTGCTACTACCACTATAACTACTATTACTATTAGTAGTAGTACTATTACTACTACTACAACAAATATAATAATGATAATAATAAGAGTACAAATAATATTTAAAAAAAATATTAATATTATTGGAACAATGCATTAATCTTTTAAAAAATATCTTACCCCCACATTTTCACGTACATTCTTCCACAAATTCATTAACAACGGTTGCATGTCTGCACCTCAATATTGACTTGTCTTGTGTTGACAATCCTTGGGTTCGAGTCCTTGACTTGTCTAATACAAACTTAAGTAAAGTCATGCTGGATTCAGCCCATGTACTCTTGACCAAATCTCATTCAGTCTGCCAGCGAGATTGGCCCCCGAGTTGAAGTTTGCAGCAGACGCTCTCTCTCTCTCTCTCTCTCTCTCTCTCTGCCTCTCTTGCAGGTTAACAGAGCAGGGGCCATGGCCAGAATCACTTCCCCAAACCCTCAAATCTCTCTATCCCCAAGCACCGCCTACATCCTAATTGGCTTTTGTGATTGACTCGTTAGATAGCCAGGAATCCCAATTTACGGTGCCATGTGTGTTGTTGCTTGTGTGTATGGACGTGTGTTATTCTGTGCGCCTGTGTGTGTGTCCCTGTGTGTGTGGGTTATTGTGTGTGTGTCCCTGTGTGTGTGTGTTATTGTGTGTGTCCAGATGTGTTATTCTGCGGATCTGTGTGTGCTATGTCCCTGTGTCCCTATATTCTCTATGTGTGTGTGCGTGTGTGTGTGTGTGTGTGTGTGTGTGTGTGTGTGTTAGTATGTGTGTGGGGGGGCATTCATTTTCACTTAACAAGACGTGGACTCCAGCCAGTAGGTCCCGTCCCCCCCACCACCAAGTAAGCCTCCAGAGGCCAATCACCAACCTCTCCTCCGGTGTCTTAAGAAGGGCAGTCCCTGAGGTCGTGACCCCAGGGGCTCAGGGATCAAGGAGCCGCGCGGCCGTGACACCCAGGGGGGGTACTCAACGCAAGTTCATTTCCCCCCCTGGTCACCACCCCCAACACAAGTCTATACTAACTAATTAAACTGGGAGCTGGACGCCGGGCAGCCTAACTCCAGCCAGCTATAGCACCATGTGGGGCTGTAATGACCACAGCTCTCAGCTACTACAAAATACTTTCTCACTAGCAGGTTTTTTTCTTTGTGGTTTTTTTCTTCTCTTTCTTTTTTTCTATGTTTGTGCTGTATTTTTCTACGCTTACCAAACTGCAGATCTGGTTTATTGATAATGTACCACTTTGAGGCGAGTTTACATATTGGGGGAAATTGGGCTGAATTTACAAAATAATCAGGTTGAAAGGAGAGCAACTTATCTCTCGTAATATCCTGCTTAAGAAATGTTCCTCCTTTTTCCATTGATTGAGGGATTGACTTTTTAAAACGCAATATAAGCATGCACCGTTGCATAGAGGAGCAAGCATGGTGATATTTAGGGACAAAAACATTGATTCACACTGAAATGCCATATAGATCCTGAGAGATAATCATCAATATAACAGAATATTAATAATTATCAATACTTTAGAAACCTTGTCAGGGTTAGAAATTCAGAAGAAATTCAAAAGCCAAACATGTTATTTATCTTTCTTACTGGTAGGAGGCTGAATCTCCCAGACTAATTTGACTAATTTGTAAAGCCATGGCAATATCATTTACCATTTACTGTTGTCACTCTTTATCATTGAATTCTCACCTGCAACAACGTCTCTCACCTGCGTCTCTTTCAGTGGACAAAATACCTAACTTTCTTTGTCCAAGTAACTTTGTTGTTGCGTTTTATTATAATTATAGATCATTGTAATTATAACTAACAAACTGTTCTAATTCTAACAGCAGAACAATTGTTAGAAACTGTCTCCTTGGTCATGTTGAGGTTTATGCTGATTATTCGAATAATAACTAGTAAACCTCCTACCTATCCATTTATCCAGCCACCTATAGTATCTACCTGTCCATCCAGCCATCCGCCTCCCCACTTGCATTTGACATGATGAATGTAAATACTTCATGTGTTCATACAGTATGTAGTTCAGTACTGGATAGGGGAAGGGAAACATGTTGTTGCTGGGTTTTTTCTTTTGAGGGAGAATGGTCCGTGTCTGTGTGGTGGAGCGGCATGCACTAAGAGACGACATGTAGGATAAAAGTGGTGTTGAAAGTGTGGAAGTTAAAAGGGAATGGTATAGCAAGCAGCTTTCAGCACCATGTATATTTATAGGCGCTCCATTTGACTGAAAGTTAGAGCAGCTGTAGTGCTCGCCAGGAGTGTTGGGCGATGTTAGTTTACTTACCAACTACTACTTACAAAATGTAAACAAACTTACTCGCTAAATTATCCCTTTGCCTCGAAGAAGACTGTCACAGTGTGTACATCATACTCTAATAAGAGGACCGCCCCAGTGTGTACATCATACTCTAATAAGATGACCGCCCCCAGTGTGTACATCATACTCTAATAAGAGGACCGCCCCCAGTGTGTACATCATACTCTAATAAGAGGACCGCCCCCAGTGTGTACATCATACTCTAATAAGATGACCGCCCCCAGTGTGTACATCATACTCTAATAAGAGGACCGCCCCCAGTGTGTACATCATACTCTAATAAGAGGACCGCCCCCAGTGTGTACATCATACTCTAATAAGAGGACCGCCCCCAGTGTGTACATCATACTCTAATAAGAGGACCGCCCCCAGTGTGTACATCATACTCTAATAAGACGACCGCCCCAATGTGTACATCATACTCTAATAAGACGACCGCCCCAATGTGTACATCATACTCTAATAAGACGACCGCCCCAATGTGTACATCATACTCTAATAAGACGACCGCCCCCAGTGTGTACATCATACTCTAATAAGACGACCGCCCCAATGTGTACATCATACTCTAATAAGAGGACCGCCCCCAGTGTGTACATCATACTCTAATAAGAGGACCGCCCCCAGTGTGTACATCATACTCTAATAAGAGGACCGCCCCCAGTGTGTACATCATACTCTAATAAGACGACCGCCCCCAGTGTGTACATCATACTCTAATAAGAGGACCGCCCCCAGTGTGTACATCATACTCTAATAAGACGACCGCCCCCAGTGTGTACATCATACTCTAATAAGACGACCGCCCCAATGTGTACATCATACTCTAATAAGACGACCGCCCCAATGTGTACATCATACTCTAATAAGACGACCGCCCCAATGTGTACATCATACTCTAATAAGACGACCGCCCCCAGTGTGTACATCATACTCTAATAAGACGACCGCCCCAATGTGTACATCATACTCTAATAAGAGGACCGCCCCAATGTGTACATCATACTCTAATAAGAGGACCGCCCCCAGTGTGTACATCATACTCTAATAAGAGGACTGCCCCAATGTGTACATCATACTCTAATAAGAGGACCGCCCCAATGTGTACATCATACTCTAATAAGACGACCGCCCCCAGTGTGTACATCATACTCTAATAAGACGACTGCCCCAATGTGTACATCATACTCTAATAAGAGGACCGCCCCAATGTGTACATCATACTCTAATAAGAGGACCGCCCCCAGTGTGTACATCATACTCTAATAAGAGGACTGCCCCAGTGTGTACATCGTAAGAGGAAGGATTCAATGCAAATACCAAATGCTGTATATCGAGTAGGCACATTGAAATTCCAATTAACATATTTGCTGAAGAAAATGAGAAAGTGTGAGTAAGCATGCACACGTACACGTACGACATTAAAGATACGTACGCAGAAATACGATACAAATTTAAAACTAGATAGAGATAGAAGACTAGACAGATACATAGGAAAATTGATAGGCAGAGAGATAGATAGATAATTACTTATTTAGTCATTTTCCATCCACACAGAGACAGACACTCACTCTCTCTCACACAGACACACATACACACACACAGTACATACATGCACCCATAAATACAAACATGTATGTATCCATCCATCCATGCATCCATACATCCATACATACATACATACATACATGCATAAATGCAGACAGTACATATCTAACACTTCACACACACTTTACTTTCCATTCCCATAATCCCTGGCAGCTCCAGCTGCACTGCTCCAGGAGCAGCCCGTCCATCATTAGCACTTTGTCCACGTTGCACAGTCTCTGGCAAGAGTCCCTGCCTGCCTTTTGCTTTCCTCTCTCTCTCCTTCTCCTACCCCTTGGCACGCGCTCTGCCCGCCTTGTGTCTTAAATTGTAGGAGGCAAAGAATGAAGCTGTGTGGGGCTTGTTTGTTAACGACACAACACCCTCATGAGTGTGTGCTGGCAGAGTGCCTAGCCCCAGTACTGTAGCCCCCACCCACCCACACACACACACACACACACACACACACACACACACATTAGGACAAAAACTGGAGTGAACCCAATCTTGTTTTAAAACATGCATATTTATTTAGTCGTTTACCCAGCAGTCATTAAGGGCTATGTGTGCATCCTTTTCCCTCTCACGGTCGTCTCTGAGTAATTATATCAAACTTGCTCTTTGGGTTTTAACTTGTTTACAATAGAGGATGTGAAGGAGGGCCTCCCGCAGACGGTCCTCTGGGTGATTGAAGTGTTGTTCTGGAAAACGCTCGCGAGATACAGCTGCATAGCAGCCGAGTTTATTGTGCTGCCAACTGCCGGCCGAGGTGGCGTTTCCCTTTGGAAACAGACTTAAGCTACGGAACAGGAAATACCACACGGCACACCTCACCCCCCGCCACAATAAAAGTATGAATACAGAATAAAATAATAGAAAGTGTTCTAAAAATCCAAATGGACACTTGTGCACGCACACACGCACGCTCATGCACACTCGCACACATGCACAAAGGATGCACTCTCGCTCGCCTCTCGAATGAAGGCATGAAACTTTCCAACGGACCTAAAAATAAAGGTGAGACATTATCTTTTCGCCCGTACTTAAAGCACTCAGACCACCATAAAAGATGCACATATTCAAGATAACACATCTTTATTGCTGGAGAGGGACTGACTGTGCCACCGCTGTACAAAGACAGTTCAATATTTAACATGTGAATGGGACCAGATGGACACCGCAGGACTGCAACGGGATGACGTACGGTCGGCTTCGTATTATTTCCTTTTCGCCCTGGGAGCGATTTCAATAATGCATGGACACCTCTTAAGGTGTCCATAGGCAATGCGGCGGTCTTATACACTTTTAATAATGAGCGCTGATGTATCTAAGTATGTCCACATTGAAATTCATTCCGAAGTGTTATACCGCACTGCCATCGGGATGTCTAGATGTCCACAATGTGAGGCGACGACGCAAAAAGTTCACCCCGCTTTAAAAAATCCCCACCACACCACTGTGCAGAACGCGTTCGGAGACGCCGGCAGACAGGTGGAACAGTATGGAAGAATGGGAGCGACAGATTGACATTTGGGTGATTATGATTATTTGCAGTTCTATAAAACCCCACTGAGCCCAAGACAAAATATATCAAACAAAAATATCAGGACGGCGCCAAGAGTTTTCATGTTTGCACAAGATTTAGCGATCGGGGGTGGAGAAGCAGTTGTAGGTTGTCAGAAACCTGTAAGGATGAATAAATCTGATGAAGGGCCTTAATTACGTGATTGCTGGCTTGGAAACCATATCCCTGAAAATAGACAGAAAGCTCTGTGGGGAGGGAGAGTAACTCCTACGCTACTCACACTAAGAGAATGACAAGTCCTTTTTTTTGTTTTTTTTACAGGGATTTATTTTCCCCGTATGTACAGTATGTATACCCAAGTCCTGTATACGAAATACATTGGATCAATAATAATAATAATAATAATAATAATGTAATATGTATTTGCCATTTGGTGGACGCTTTTATCCAAAGCATCCGTACATTTGCTAGCATAGATATAGCATAGATAGCTACGTAAGGAGCCGATATCTATATCAAAGCTTCGAATAGGGTTAACAATAACGGTGAGAATAAAAGGAAAACAAAATTGAGGACAAGACTAGATTTCCCAACACGGCGGACGCATTCAGGATATTTACTCAGCCACGGAGGGCCTGGCGCCACACCGTAATGGCCCTCTGCTCGCTCAGATTAACACCTGAAGAGAAGGAGGCTGAAACGAATACTTAGCGAGGGGTTATTTTGCCCTTCTTAAAAATAGGAAGAGAAAAAAAAAAAGACCAACAAACTTAGCATTTCTTAAGCAGGTGTCCCGGCAGAGTTGACTCGAACGCGAGGGCCCCCCCGATTGATTCTCGCTCCCCCGCGGCTCCTTCGCACGCTAATCAACGTCAGGAAACAATGACACAGGTGTCCCTTGAAGATACTGCCAGCACCATTAGGTGTTTAAATACAACGCCGTGCCTCCGAGGATGAATTCCTCTCTCTACCGATTGACTACAAATGCCGGTTGCTACACATGAGTTGTTTTTTTCTGTACTATTTGGTTTGTGTTTAATTAAAAAAAAAATAATAATTGTAATTCATTCCAGTGACGCCGCGTTCAACACTGTGGACTACCGACGCTAATAATAATAATAATAATAATACTAAAACATGATGGAACTGAAAATAATTAAAAATGAATGGTTTTGAAGGCAACAGTGATGTTATTGTTTGCATGCAACCAATATTTATTTTTCCTTCTGTTAATGTGTGTGTGTGTGTGTGTGTGTGTGTGTTGTGGCGCATATCCTCTTCTCCAACCAACCGTCCTTGTTTTGCTCTGGTTTTCTTTTTCACCCGCTTTTTATCTCACGCGTGGTTATTCTGTTTGAGACAGTCCCCGGGATATTCCCCCCCCCCCCCCCCCCCCCCACACACACACACACAAACACCCCTCCAACAACTCTGAGTCCACATAACCCCCTTTTACGTGTTTTCCTTGTACAACACAAAGCCTGGCGCTGCCACACACAGCGCAGGATGTACGTCTCTTCTCAAAGCTCGACCTCCAGCGCCGAACTGGCGGCGGGGGGGCATCGGAGGCACAGATCATTCCCTCTTTTCCCCCACGCACCGCCACAGATAAAGGTTAGCTTCAAACACAGAGCCGATGTGTGCGGTTGTCACATCATTCACGTGTGTAACCTTTCTCTCTCTGTCTCTGTTTCTCTCTCTCTCTCTCTCTCTCTCTCTCTCTCTCTCTCTGTCTCTGTCTCTGTCCTCCCATGCAACACGCTTTTATTGCCATTTTTCTTTCTCCTCCTCCTCCTTCTCCTCCGCCTTCTCCATTGGACCCCACCTGCCGCAGGGCAAGGGTTTTGTCTGGCCCAATTGACAGTCAATGATGCAGTTTAGCTTTTTTGTCTCCCCCTGGCCCGAGGACCACGTATAATTGAGAAATCAGCAGGGCTCCCTCCCTCTCACTGTCTCTCTCCCTCCCTCCTCATCATCCTCCTCCTTCGTTTCAAAGTCATCCGCTTACATACTGTGTTTCCACCCCCCCCCCCCCCCCCCCCACACCCCCAACAACAATCATCAGCTTAGCGGCTTAGCCATATTTGTACTTGAAGATTGTGTGCTCGGTGCCGTCTGCCGATCGGTCCCGGTACAGGCTTGTGTGAAGGAGAGGGGAAAAACTTTTTTTTCCCCCGGTCCGGTGTGTGTGTGTGTGTGTGTGTGTGTGTGTGTGTGTGCGCGCGTGCGTGTGCGTGTGTGTGTGTAAGATCGATTGAGTCTGTGGCTGCTGTTGATTTGATTAAAACCATTTACACTGAGAAACAGTTCAGGGAGGTTATTGATGAAAAAAAAGTAGATGATGTCCGAGCTTTGCACAACACAAGGCACAATGGGTTCATGCTAACTATATCTATATACTATAACTATACTTAGAAATGTGTATTTCACGGTGGAAAACACCATTTCAGTGAGAATTAATAATCAAGGTTTTTGATAGCCGATTGGCGATAAAGGAGTCAACTTCAAAATGGGTGCCTCTTTCCACAGCCGGCAGCGCCATGACTCTGATCAAAGGGAGATGGATGGATGAGATATGGAGCTGGTAGCCTTCTTGTACGGCGAAGCAGGAAAACTAACCGCCCTACGGCTGCACCGGGGTACCTGGGAAACATGAGACGCACGGGGTATATTTAGATGGTAAACATTATCAATATCATATGTGGGAGGAATTTGAAATGAGGGTCTAGTCGAGGTCAAAATTCCCGCTTAGCTGTTATGATAGCGACCCGATTGCAGATTGCATGCACTACGCTGCAAGACAACCGTGTGTAATTAATCGCGTCCAATGACACGTGTTGTTTTGTTGATTTGTCTGCCTTCAGCCCCGCTAC
The DNA here is from genome assembly GCA_030340625.1 of Merluccius polli. Classification (NCBI taxonomy): domain Eukaryota; kingdom Metazoa; phylum Chordata; class Actinopteri; order Gadiformes; family Merlucciidae; genus Merluccius; species Merluccius polli. Next base: position 129,902 of record JAOPHQ010002018.1, read on the forward strand.
GACGCGACATCTCCGAAGACCTCCGCTCCCCACTCGAGTGTCACACTGTGAGAGCACCATGTTCAAATTCGAGTTAAGAGTGGCGAAAACACGCTGAGCCCGGGCTTTTCCTCCAGACTCCTGTGTCATCACTTTCAGGGGGTGGGTTACGGTGAGGAGTCAAGCCCTTGGAGATCGGGACGTTCTCCTCTTTTTTTTTTTTTTTTTTAAGGAGAGCAAATTGTATTCTGAAATGGTTTCGGCTCCCCACCCGGCTCTGTGTCTTCTGGTATCGAGCCAGGAAGCGCTGCGCAATATTTCTCAAGTATTTTGAGCAATATTGTTGGTCAGAAAGTAGCGAATGCGAACCCATTTAAAGTCTTTCTCCGCCTTTGTACCTATAATACATATTTTTTTTTATAAGTCACAGGGTTTTTTTTTTCTTTGCCAATTCAGTCTTGGTCCAGAAGGTTACTGTGTAGCATAATACTGCCTTTTTGGCACATTATTACCCTCAATCATATTCCCAAAGCTGAAACAAGGTTAGTCAGTTAACTCAATATGAATCAGCTTCATTTTACAACACACACCACCGGACCCCGACTCAAGCTAGAATAGGTTGTTATAATTTTATGCTGACAGCCTGCGGACGGCCCGCGAATGAATAAAATAGACGAAAGCGCCACCGTTGAGCTCTTTAACTATTAACAAAATGCTATACATTTTTTTTTTCACGTCAGCGTTTGATAAGTAGGGATCAAAGACGCATGAGGCGCTCACCGTCCTGTATCCCTACTTACAGTATGAGCCTGGATAGCTTAATTACCTGAAAGCAACACTTGCAGATTCTGGTACAAGGATGGAGCGTTTGGAGTAAGTCGTCCGACCCGACGAGTGCCAAGTCGTGAAGAAATACTTCACGAATACAAATGTACCAACTCCTTATCCACGAGAGAAATGTATGTATAAAAAAAAAACAGATAATTGACGCACATTAACAATATGACTTTTAAAATCAAGAAGAGAGTATGTTCAAAAGCCGGTTGGTCAAGACGGGCAAAAACAGGTTTGTACACCGGTGTTTTCTTTTCTGCATTAAGCTATTATTTCAGTAACAGGGACAAAATAGCATAGCGATGCAAATATCTATGTTTAAGATCATAGAAGGCATACTAACAACAAGGTTTTGGGTTCACTGGCACTTAAAACCATTATGTTCCCATCTGAGTTGCCATGGGAATGAAGATAAGAGCCAGACAGCGATTGCTAAAGGCCCCATGAAAAAACGGAGATCAGAGTGCTTGTTGAGTCCACATATGTACGTATATTTCCGGTGAAAACACGAAGCCAGGGAGGGACTATATTTGACGTGTAACACGAGACACGTGAGCAATTAACAAACAGGGACACGGGATTAACGCTGGGGAAATGTATTTTTAATTTCACGGGGCCTTTAACAAACGATGACTTAAAGTTGATAATAATGGTGTGAGACAGAGTTGGGACAAGTACTGATAATACGACACAGCACAGGTGACTAACATGTCTCCATCCAACCCTGTAGCTTTGAAACAACCCCCCCCCCCCATGCATAGATCTCTTGCTGTGTAGCTGCATGCAGAGAGAGAGAGAGAGAGAGACATAGAGCAGCCACCACCGTCGTAGCAGGGCGAACGGCTATAGACAGAGAAAGCGCTGATGATGCGATCGAGTGTAATCCTCTGGCGTTTACGCGCTAATCTTCCAATCTGAAAGGTGAGCGATAGCGCCCCCGCCATTTCCTCAAGTTAAAACACAGTAGCTTAAGGCACCAACACAACAGCCAAGGCGGCTGTGTATCAAGAAGGAACACATAAAGACGACTTTTGCTTTACAGATTCATGGCGTGGGGATATAAGCTGCAGCCTAAGGGTTTTACAACTGCAAAGCCTTAACTTGATTTTATCCACCTGTCTATTCACTTCGCCTCTCGCAGGATTCTGATAAATAATACACATATAAAATGCTACATCTTTTACCAAATGCTGGAAGATATGTGCCTACTATATACAGTGTATAGGCTACCATGTACACCTACATACTGTATTAACATATATATATATAGAGAGAGAGAGAGAGAGAGAGAGATCTATATATATATAGAGAGATCTATATATAGATATATGCGTGTGTGTGTGTGTCATTCATATGCTATACTTCACACACACACACACACACACACACACACTACATTTTTGACAGTACACACACACACACACACATTTAATTATTGGTGTAAACACACGTTTTAAAACCGTAATTGTGAAAATGTGGATCGCTCTTCGTATGAACAAGTGATGAGGCTCAAGGGTGCTTTAATAATGGCCGTGTGAAATATCACCGCGACAAAGGAACAAAGCATGAAACATCCCTGCAAAACCAAGCTTCATCTCCGTAGTGGCATTTCATTATTAAGGACATTCTGAGGGAGTTTAAGTTGTGGTTTTCATTGGACTGGAAATCTCCATGGTAGGAACCACTAGGGGGAACGAAAAAAAAAAACGTTAAAATAAAAATAACAGATTGCAACGTTTGCGTCTGTACTCTGCACACCCGCGAGGGAGGCCAGATAGTCTGTTAGTGTTATGATTGTCAAACCCTCGCCATCTAGTTAGTCATCAGGGTGCACTTTAACATTTTTAATTCCACTACATTCGGTTGTGTGTCCGTGTATGTTTGGGAACCACCAGAAAATAATATTAAACATATCTCTGCCCGGGAAATGTATTACTTAAATACATCAAATATACCAAAATGGGATTTGAGAGGTGTTTTTTTTTATGTCCATTCTTATCCATTTTAAATATCTATTTATACCTCTTTCCAATAATAATAATTCAGTGCTTTCCAAGACACCCAAAGCGCTTTACATAATGTGTGTGTGTGTGTGTGTGCGTGTGGGGGGGTGGGGGGTGGTAATGACACCTCATCCACTAGTGTGTAGCTCCCACCTAGAGAGGTGAGGAACGATGCAATCCCATCAGAGACCCGGGGATGATAGGGCGGCCATGTTGGTACCAGAGCCAGGTTGGGAATTCAGCCAGGACGCCGGGGTTAGCGGCCCTATGGGATGCCACGGGATCTGTAGTGGCCACGGGGAGTCAGGACCTCGGTTTAACGTCTCATCCGAAAGACGGTGCTCTCTGACAGGACAGGAGTCCCCTGGGCACCTGTCCCGAGGCATTGGGGATATTAGGCAAGCCGGAGAGATGAGTGGCCCTTATTGGCCCTCCAACACCTGCACCAGCACCATCTGGTCTGGTACATCCCAGGATGTACATCCAAGGGCCAGACCAGCCCTGCTTATAAAGCTTCCCGCAAAACCAGCAGTGCTAGGCAAGTAGCCATGGCGCTGGCACGTAGCCACGGTGCTGGCACAACACAACAGCTTAAAGGGGCTGTTGGTAAGATTTAAAGAGCTTTAATTTGAGTGTAATTTGTGAAAAATGTCACAGCCATCCATCAGCTATTAGTGAGTGAAATGCTCTGTGAAATGTCTGTTCTGGTTGACTGCGGGCCTGCCTCTGTACAAGACAATTTTGATGTTAGGCCGCTCCTGGCTAATTCCTGACCAATCAGGGCACCTCTTCTGTGATTGGTTCGGGGGAATCCACCTCGCCTGTCAATCACAGGTGTGTGAAATCCAGCACTTGTCAATGGCGGAGAAACGTAGGGAGGGCGGGAGCACAAATGTCTTTTTACCTTATTTGTAAAAGATAAAAAAGCCCCTGTTTTCGTATTCACCGTTGGCCACTTTGGATCGTCTGCTAAAGGAATACATGTCCTCTCAAACAGGATTAAATAACAAAAAGGGGGGTAATGAATCGAATAACTATAATACACACCTCCGCAATAAGTCAGTTATCTGCCCATTTACCCCCCCCCCCAAAAAAAAAAAAAAAACAGCGACCGGGGGAAACAAAATAATAAAAAGCGAGTTAAAACTTTGTTCCCCATGCATTATTGACTCTGGGGTTCACCTTGGCATCTGGCTTCATGAGGTTAAAAGAATAATTTCAAAGCTGGTTAAAAAAAATCTGCACACGCACACACACACACACACACACACACTCACACACACTCACACATTCTCCGAAGGGAAGTGAATTATTTATTGTAATCTGGCAATGTGAGGTTGTTTATCACATATTAATGTGATACATCAGGGAAGTAATTCTCCTCTGGCGCACCACAAGCAGTTTCACTCACTGGGTGTCAGGGCGCACGCTCTATCTGTAAGGATTCATGGGGCTGTAATCTGAGAGGAAGCTAATCTACACCTGCAGCGATCTGTCAGAGACTCTGGCTCCGATTACCTGCAAAGACTCTGCGGTGCTATGTGCAGATAAATTGCTCCGGTATGGATATTCCCAGTACAGACATTTTTGAAGCGCTCGGCGTACAGACCAGAGAGGGAGAGGGAGAGAGAGAGAGAGAGAAAAAAAAAACACGTTTCCACGGACGAATGTTCATTGTTGCTCCGTTTATAAGGAGCCGAGAGGGAGCGGTTGTTATCCCCATTAGTACGACAATGGAGGGGATATGACAACAACGTGGGCGGCGTTCAAGCCCGATTTAAGAATCAAATTATGATTCCAGGACGCCCTTAACACACGCCGTCTCACACTCGCCGAGTGAAGAGACGTTTCAGGAGAGGTGGAGAGAGATGGATGGATGGATGGATATATTGATAGCCTACGGTACAGACGGACAGATAGACAGACCAACCGATAGCCCGATAGACAGACAGATGAGACAGACACACACACACACACACACATTGTCCTCACATCTTGTCCTCCTAGTGTGCAGCATGATGTCGAGAACAAAAAAAAAAAACAAGCAAGCCGTCGGTGACAGAGAAGTTAATTTCCAAAGGGGGTCGGCCCTCGTCGGTGGGCAGACGATGTGTCACCAGTTGCTCCAGAGACGCGGCTCAAACTTCCACAATGAGAGATTGCCTTTAGGCTCATTAGTGGGAACAGCTGGTTGTGTAATGAACAGGAAACAGTATGTCAAGAGGTTCCCCCACGTTTCCCCCGAGACGCGTATCCAGAGTATATCATTGAAAAGGAAAAGATTCATGGTGATGCATTGGAAGTTTACTGCCTTTTAATGGCTGTGTGAGGCGCAAGAATGGATGGCTGTCTCTCGGTGCGCATTCAAATATCAAATACATGCGGCAACAACACGGGGAGTTGCGGCTGTAATGGGGTCCAATTGAAGGCTTGCGACAACCGCAACATGCATGGGTTAGGGTTTTATACATTTATTTATTTTATATATGTCAAAAATATGCAACACATATGTTACAGGTAATAATATTAATATTATTTTTTTCATATCAGTGTACTTTATGTAAATGATACACTTAATATACATTTGTAGCGAGATCAATACTCTCTTTTGGCTGCTTTAAATATGAAACAAAACAACCATTACGAAGTGCATCGCTGCAAAATAATTTTCCATTCTGGGCTTCACAGCATTGGCTGGGGGGGCACTGTCTCTGTGCATAAGATCGCATAAGTGCTCCACAGGGACGCTGGCCTGCATTGATGCCAGTGGTGGACTGTTCCCCCTCGAAACACTTCATCTGGGAACACAGACGCTCATTGGGTGACACATTTGTATCTTAAGCTTCAGAGCAAACCGGCATTTGCTACAGTTGCGGTCACCAGAGAAGTGGCCGTTTCTGTCATCTTTTTATTTATATATATATATATATATATATATATTTTTCATGTTGTGTTGAAACGAAATCCATTAGCGAACCCATCGGCCCACACTCAAGCATGCCCTTGATTGTCAACACCGTCCGGATAGTCAGTGGCACTCAAAGTCTGGCTCACTTGGTCAAAATATAAACCAAGGGAAATCTGCACAACAACAGCAGCAGCATCATCATCATCATCATCATCATCATCATCATCATGCCACACCCAGCGGTCAGAATCTGATATGCGACTACATCGATGCATGTAATCATCAGTGGTCTTGTATCCTGTATTTGATTGAATTCATAAACAAGTCAAACAGCAGGGATATGAATATGGATATTCATCTGGTCCCCCCCCCCCTCCAAACTATTCCATGATTTGAGTTTATGACCCTTAGTTCACGCTGTGACCAAGCGTCTAGCTTTGTCCTGTGCTATGTAGTTGGTATATATTACTGGATATTATCCGTCCATTTCCAGAAAAGTAATGTTTAATAAAAAAAGAGGCCAGGACCATGCAGTCAATTTATCTTCAGAATATTTCATGCCGGTGTACCGGCAAGTAAAGATTAAAACACATTTAAAAGGACAGATCACTGATTTTAAACCTTATTTAATTGTTTCAGATGCAGAATACCACCATTACCAGGTATGGAGGAACAGAGTATAGCGAGATTGGTTTCCGTTCTCTAAATCTCCACCTCTGCAAGAGCAGTCCTATGTCTTGGTTGAATAAGGTTGAATAAATATGGCCTTCCTGTTTACCAAAATGTGTCTCGCTGTACATTTTACCTGAACCCAGTGACATCAGGGATGTATGTGGGTGAACTAGGGGCACTCAATCATCACTTCCACCTCTTAAAAAGCGTGTATTTCAATGGCTTTACCTTACCTCACTGCTTTAGCAACTGCTACAGCTGCATTTTCCCAAGCCACCACCTTATCTTGCTGCATGAACTTTATTTACTTATGAACTCTGAAACTTTATTGCCAATGTAGATGTGCACTATGGTGTACTTGCATCGGCGTGTAACTTGAGTTGGGTCACCGCCAACATAATTACGATCAAACGTTGTGTCCCTTCAGACAGCTATGAAGCGATCGTGAAGGGCAGATAGCTGAACTCCTTGTCACCCGCGTGTCCGTCAGCCCCCGGAAGGGTTTTACTGTCGCAGTGGTTAGGGTGGTGTTAAGCTGCTGATCGCTTGGTGTTTAGAGAGCCGACTCCCCGTGCCGTGAATGCCTCTGGGAGAGGTGCAGCACACCTTAAACAGATAAGAGTGAGCCACTTTCATAGCATCCCGTTGTGTGTGCATGTGTGTGTGTGTGTGTGTTTGTTTGTGTGTGTGGGGTCTCGGAGTAAACATCTATTCTAGACAAATCCAACAAGCAACTGGATGAAACTACCGGAAACCTTACCCATGTCAATTCACCACCGACAACTAACAACCTCTGCGCTCTCACACACACACACACACACACACACACACACACACACACACACACACAACACACACACACGCACTTCCTCTCAGCAGCTTTACCTTTCTCTGTAATCTTCGCCGGAAAGTCAGTATTTTTTGTGTGGAGGGTGTTAGACAAGCAGTTATGGCCCCTTCAGTCTTCTTTTTAAAACTCCTACATACAGAGACAACCACAATGTGTGTGACAAGATGTGAGCCTGTATAGAAACTATACTCGTCATTCATGAGAAAGTGGAGCTTCATGATCAGGAGCGTGTTTCAGCTGCCTCGTGTTTCACACATTAGACATACCTATCTATGTTCATGACATGTTCAAACCTGTGTACTGTATATGGATCAGATCTTAATTTTTTTTCTCGTTATGACATTGTGAGATAGTAAATTGTAAAGTACACACATTAATGGGCCCTCTGTCAGGAAGAAATTATGTGTTCATGTATGGGCAGCCGGGGCATTACAAATGCCTGCACTAACCTTTTTCAATGGCTGTGGTGATCGGGTCCGCTATTGAATTTATAATTAACTTGTGGGAAAATGTGGGCATTTTTCTATTAAAAGAGACATCTTGTCAATTACAGTGCTGGTGCAGATAGTCACTGAACTTCCTGTTGAAAGAGAGGTCAATAGCCATGTGTAATGAGTAATTGACTCAAGGAAGAGATCAGTTCAGGCACACTCTGTGGTTTTGATCAAGTAGCAAACTGTGATTTATTCCCACATCATTTTCTCGCTCATTTTCCAATGTGTTATGGAAAATCAGGCATGATTTGAGTGCCGCTGTTGGGGCCAATCCATCACGAGAAAGGAGTTAAGTAAATTGAGTTTAAATGGAGGGATGATGACAAGAACATGGCTTTTTGAATATGAACAATGTCACATACAGAGACTAATGATCTGCTGCAATGAACATCGTCCTTTAACAATTGGCTAATGCTCTCATCCACCAATGATTGCAGCGCATATAAGCTAACAAGCAAACATGAGTCAGATAAGTAGGTGCCATAAATCACCCAAAATAGGTGACTCATACATCAATGTGTCTTGAAATAAATAGCTAATACCTGCAAGTTCATTTAAGGGACAATTTATTTTAACTAAATAAATTGTAGATAAGCAATTTAAACCAGTTGAGAATGAATGGATTCTATAATGTTAGTTCATGAGCATAGATTGCATCCATACTTTATTCAGATCTGCTGGAAATACAGAGAGTGTAGATCAGCCAACATAAAGATAAAAACTAAATCATCATGTTTGCAAAAATAAAAGGGTCATGTGGCGCAACACGAAATGCAAATGTAAAAAATGTCTCAGGGCCTCAAGTCTTATCTAAATGATAATGGGCTCAGTGTCGCAGCTGGAATCTCATATGATCCACACCATTGTTTGGCCGGTCAGAGAACTGCAAGAGGGAGGAGGGTCTCCATCGGTGTCTCCATCGGGGCGAAAAGGCCAAAATATGAATATGTATGAATAAATCCATTGACATTACTGAGGTTCCCCTTCAGCAGGACCTGCTTAGAACCAGTGTGATCCTGATCTAGATGCTAGGAACCTGACCGGAGAGGTTTCTGGAGCACGCCACACAGTTGGTCAGCCCAGGCTTCGAGCACCCTTGGGCCCATACCACCGGAGCATATCCCCCCCCCCCCCCCTTGATGTGGCCGTTCTCCAGATCCTTCATTTATCCGGGTGGTGGGTGGGTGGGGAGGTCGTACTGATTGATACATTACAGGAAGCTCAGGGGGGTGATGGGAGATGTAATTCGACCAATCCCCATGCATGCTCCACAATTTATATCCCTTATGTCGCGGATAAAACATACATGATGTAGTACCCCCTTTCCTTTGTCCCAGGAAACCACACCTCTTCCCTACATTTACATGAGAACGCCATGCCTTGAATTTATGACAGAATTTATAAGCTGGAACATGCTCTGGATTTTGCGTTTAGTTTCCTGGGGTTTATATCCGGGAGAGTAAAACATGAAATATGAAGGGGGGCGATGGTTGAACAAGTAAAATAATTCATAAGCGGGCATATAGAAATAAATAATGTAAGGGGTGGTGAGATTGTTTTTTTGGAGACACGTTGGTGTTCAGCGGCTAGTCCTGCTGATTCAATATTAATAGAAAAGAAAAAAAAAAGTATGACTAATGATAGGGACAAAAACCGTCCATACCACGGATTTGATGATGGCTTGTGGGCATTAAAGGCATATTGAGGTTGGTAATTTTAATACATTTGTTTGTTCTAAGTGCCCAGTGTGATAGAAAAAACAAACACACACACACACATTGAATAAGTTCACTTGTCTTAATCAAATCCAACTTCCAGTCTGAATCCTGCGTTATAGCTGGGGCAACAAAACAGTATTTCTCAATTCCATGTGATCTAGTCAAAATGAATCCAAATGTAAGATATCAGTTTGATAACACATCAGTAAAGTCTCATGAAGCATCAAGCTGATGACCATGTGTGTTTGGAGATGCTTCAGAGGGTTGGAGATCTCGAGAGCCCCAAACAGAAGAAATGGATCGAGGCCACGATGACTTCTTTCTAGTTTCCACCATCGGCTCGACCATGCGACGGGAAAGAAATACAAGGACTGGCGAGTTACGTAATATAAAATATCTCACAGAAACTGGGAACAATTCAATTATTTTCCATTGGATAGAGTGAGAACTTAAACCAAGGAGTAACCATGATGACAAGCAATACGCAGACATCACACACCAAGGCTGGAGCTGTTCCCATCTCTGCCTGAAGGCGAGGGCTGTAAACATATTTTGTTAATCTAGACAACTGTTTAACATTGACGCTTTAGGTCTGTATGATGTGGTGCCTGCACTGCTTTGAAAAGCCCATGTATAATTATCTGCGAAGAGTAAAGGCTAAGACTAAATGCTTTTGACAGAGCCCAGCAGGTAAAAAGTTTAGAAAGCTCTGGGGGATATGTATTTTGCTAAGGAGCGTGGCACATTTACAAATGTTAAGAAAACGCCCATTGTACCCAATATGTTCATCCCGTAAAGCAGGTGCAAGATCTTCAAAGACTCTTTTCATGAATCATTATCGTTAGGATCCAAACCTTTTTATGTATCATGCACTGAAAAACAATTTGCAAAGGCTTGTTTTGCTCAATTGTCATCTAATTAGAGCGGTGTCTTTTCCTGTAAACATGCACTTTTTAAAAATTGTTTAGTTATGTTGTGTGTCTGTCTTGCTGTTTGGTCTCTGTGCTACTTCTACAGTTATTGTTGCAAGTAAATGTGACCCTGGCGAGAACAGAGCCCCAAGGATAGGTACATTCACTTTTAAATGAATCCAGCGGTCATTGGGTGCAGCTCAAGAAGTTATATTCATTTCTTAAGCCTAGTTAAATTATTGCTCCATTGGACCCGCTGAATAAAGGTGAGTAGAGACACAAGACAGAACAGCGAGGCAGCTGTTGTGATGGCGGTCGGAGGGGAGTGCGGGCAAGAATACACTTCCAGTCAGCGGCACACTAATCTTACCTTACCCGTGCCAGCGCACCGAACTCAATACAAGCCACTGAAAATCACTGCACTGGAGAGACACCAAGAGACCCCCAGTGCACCCCGCGGGCAGCCGTGGTTGAAGGCCCTATAGAGGACTGGTCGGTATAAGGAGCAGAGCAATTCCAGTCAGAATACACTCAAGCTAGTCAACACTCACGTATATTTGTCCTAATAATAAAAGAGGCAGATAGTCAGCGGTTAGTCTGCAATTCAACAAGGAGTTGTGGTCATTGGAAAACAACAACCAATGTTCCCCTCAAATCCTTTGCGCCATTGATCCATGCACCTCAAGTAGTTGGGTCGCGCCTCGTTACCTTGTTACATAACGCTGTGAGCATCAACTACGTCAACACAAGCACAACAATACAGGGACGTTGCACATACTTGATATACATGCCTATACACACCATTCATATGCCCTTAGACATTTGAATGTTTGCGTATGCCCCGTCTCTTTTATAACCGCACTGAAATCACCTGGGCAGGTTCCATCCGTCAGATGTATAATCAATACAAATTTATTTATGTTTGAAATAAACACTTTGAGTTATCATTCCCTGCCAGCAGACACAAGGAGTTCAGCACTGACACATTTTCTTTGGCCCTCAAATGGATTTGATGGGAAAAGTGAGTGAGAAGAAAAATGAAATTTCAAAGTCAATCAAAAAATAGAGTAGAGGGGTGACAGGGAATATATTACGCGCGTGGCGTCTGATCGTCCACTTGACTTTTTCATCAAGAGGTATGTTTTTTTTTTTTCTTTTTCTTTTCTCAGACCACAGATCATTTGTAATGTCAGTCATCAGCCTCACAATCCTCCCTCGCAAATTCGACACTTGTCAACAGCAAATGTCACGGCGATCCATCTGACCTGAAATGTCTTAGCGCGGACCTTCAAATGCCATCATCACGTGATCACCTGATGACACCCAAAATCTAAAACCAAAAAATGAAATATATTACCGTTATAAGTTATGCTACAATACGTACGAAGGGATAGCCATCAAAACCATCAACCAAGATGGCACTGATTTGTTCATGTGTTGCTTTCGCACTGATGTTGCATTTTGAATGTACACGGCTTTGTTGCAATGTAGAGGCAATGCTCTTGACTACCACAGATATTTCCTTTATTAACCTCCTGTTCTGATTCCTATAGCTACTCTGTCCAGTTGTTCTGTATTTTGTAAGACGCTTGCTTGTGCAATACTTCGAATTGTTGCGGTTGAACCAACATCGATTGATATAAACGCATCTGACAAACACATAAGTGTAAAAGTAAGCGACTAAATGGAACAAATCACCTGCGTGGGATCGCTTTTCCAAAGAGATGCCTAAGACAGCAGTTGGCGTTGAAAACAACTCTGATGGCAGAAATGACCTTCAAATCAATGCATTGATTCATCGCAAAACAAGACACATCCCTCTTCCCGCAGATCACGCAGGATACACGCCGAGGCCCTTTCCCGTGGCCGCTGCAGCCCCGCTCGTGTGGGAAGATGCTTCGTAGATGTATTTTTCCCCGGGTTTTCATTTTTTCCTTTTTTTTTGTTTTTGCCGCTTTGCCCGTTTCACTCGTTGCTTTGCAGCGAGATGCGATGCATATCCTAAACAACCCTAAATGACGCCGCAGCGGCGTGCGGTAGGTAGGTAGACTCTTGACATTCCCCCCCCCTGAGCCCCACCACCCCCAGTCTCCTCTGTAGAGGAGAGGGCCATCAGCAGAGCATCAGTAAGGCCTCATTAGAGACGCAGTCCGACTGTGGAAAGGGGATTTTTGCAACATTAATTTCAACATTGCCAATTGCGGTAGATAATGTTCTAATGTTATAGCCCAGATCACCTGTTAAATAGAATGAGAGGGAGAGATTGAGAGGCCGGGTAACGACCATAGTAACGATGTTGTGCAGGTGTTGTGGTGCTCAAAGCCGCAGCATAGATCCATAATGCTCACATTAACGTATCATATGTAAGAAACATGGGATTTACATATATATATTATTGCAAAGCGGGGAGATCGGTACAGCAATAGATTAATTTCCAATGTGTCATGTATATTTGTTTAAAGTTGCCGTCATTTAGGGAGTTCAGTTTGGGCAGGTCTATTGGACTTTAGAAATTAGTTTTTCATGCCACAGTTTCTCAGCCTACAATGATTGTCATCCTGCTTCTTAAATCAATCTTTGGAAGCCATTATACATAGGATTTGTAGTTAGCATGCAGATGGACAGGAAATCTTTATGTGGCAAAACACACAAATGCATTATTTTCCATGATCCGCAAACACGAAAGCTGTGTGGGCACTAAGCAGGTCTAAGATGTGCGTTTGTGTCGCAAAGTAAAACCTTGGCTCTTTCCGATTTATTTGCTTTTTCCTTTCTCGTAATCTGTCCTTCCATCCATCTGCAGAGTTTGCTCCAGTGTAGTTAACTAGGATAAGTGGAGCTCACAGGTGCACAATATTTCAATAGCGAGAGCTAGAGCAGATGCTAATGATTATGGATTGGAGAGGATGGGACAGAATACATAAACACTCAATACCCTGGATGAACAACTTCACCAGCAAGCTAGCATTTTAACAGACACAACTTATAGGGAGAAAGTAAGACAATTAAACAGTTGTGTAGATCGTTAAGTTGTATTTTTGTATATTAAATTATTCGTGAAATGACTATTTTGAGTCCTTTTTGAATACAATGTATTATTATTATTATTATTATTGTTAGTGTAAAATATAATGAAATATGATATATATATATATATATATATATATATATATATATATATATATATATATATATATATATATATATATTATTTTATTTTTTTTGTATCAGGATCTGAAAAGATGAATCAATAGCTATATACCTTTTGTGTAGAATAGTATGCAGTAAAAGAGTATCAGTTCCACTTCCTTTCCTCATATTAATTTTATACCTGGTTGATTTTTATGTCTTTTATTCCTCACCCTCCAACATTAGCAGTGCATACCGGTCGGTCATTTGGGTAACAACACCCAAGAGACCTTTACAATACTATCTAATTATGATCAGAAATGCATCAAACTACAACTAGTACAAGTACAATCCCCCAAAAATTAAAGTGTCCACTAGTTTGGGCTTCAATAAATGTATTCTTATCTATTTATCACAGCTATCGCAGCAGATAGCAGAAGTCTAAAATGAAGCGTTTCTAACGTGTTGTGAAGGGAGTGTAAAGATCGTACCTCCTTGAGGTCATATTTTAAGATAAGATATTTTTTTTCCACACAACAAAGTTGATAACGGGTGGGGCACAAGAATGATAGGACTTCTGGTTTTTAAACAGTTGAGTTGCTCATTAAGTAACAAAACAGGTCATTGATTTTACAGCTTTGTCCAGAGACTTTATGAGACCTAAGTGACTCTCATAGGATTTCACTATGCGTCATTAAGTCAGGCAAGGAGATGATCCCCCAAACATTTTACCCTCAGTAACGACAAAAAGAAAAAAAAATAATCACCCTTAACGTCCTCCTAAAGGAGACACACAGACAGAGTAGACCTAAAGGAGGAATCAAGGTCAGTAATGGATTTTTTCCAGTTCCTAAACACATCCATTTTGTTTTGTCTTTAATACAAGACCAATTGGAAAACAGGACACACAACATGATGGTGCCAGAGGACGCTAATTTGATTTAGTATTCGCATAATTTGATATTTGATACAATAATATACCCACAACCAGGCCAGTAAAGAATGACAGCACATGCCAGCTAGCTTCTTTTTTTTCTTAATTTCATAATACATGAAAAGGCTTTTAAAGCTTCACATAAGTTAATGGATGACTTTCTTAAGAGACAGTTGCAGTGAAGTGCAATAATTCAGGCTTTCGTTGGAGATGTAAATGTGACACATGTCTGAGTCGGAAATGAACAGCCTAATGTGGGGGACAAAATGAGACTTAACAATATTGATGAGATGATCTGTTTGAACCACATTATATAAAATAGTCCATAGTACAGTGTATGCTAATGTTATGGTGACGTCGGCTAAAAAACGGACAGTGTGATTGGGTTGTCTGAATGTAGATGTGTACAGGAAAGGTACATTGAGTCATTAATCCAACATCTAGTGGTTCCTAACCTTTTTGGGGCAAAGGCACATCACAATCCCAACCAGAAATTCAAGTCACACCAACTTAAACGTGTAGGGAATGATGGAAAATGCAACACGCATTAATACAACAATATATTATGAGCAATTTTAACAATATGTCACACACAGCAGATTGTAAAAAGTCTCATAGATACAATTACAGGCTCATTCAATTAATTACTAATTCAATTATTTGTCAAAAATATGTATTGAAATGAAGCAATAACTTACATGACATGGAATAATGAAGCAAACCGTGAAGATAAATACTAATGCTATTATGAACAGTAACTTTAAATACACTTTTCACCAGCTCACTAGCGTTGCTGTAACCTTTGTCAGGAATATTTATTGAATCCCAACAAGTTTCCCGACCGACCTTGAGGCGAGGCTGGTGGGCAACAAATAGAGGCTGGAAGGGGGAAGATATCGAACGGTGTTAGAAATATAATACCCAGATTTCAGAAGATCGGAAAGCCTTTGAAACCCGAACCGGGTTTTTGTTTAATTCTATGGATTTAACGAGAAGTAATTATTACAACAAAAACAACAACAACATAAAAACCCCTATCATCCCATAACCCCTATCGCTCACATCTGCCATTAGCGGCTGTGAAGTCTTCACCCATTAGCAAAACTCCCAGATACATTTACTGTGAACAAGCAAAACCCTAATTGTGTATCTTTCGCCACTCCCCTATGATGCACAGGGGCATCGAACCCCCATCTGAAAACACCCCTCTCTATGACAAGGGGCTCCTCTCTGGCCTTGCCGTTATGGGGACACACACCTCTCATCTATCCATCGGCAGCACGAGTCCGAGCTGGGACTGGGATATAAAAGACACAACACTCAAAAATACTGAAAGGATTCAACACTGCGTGGCGGTGCTGGGCTTCGGAGAAGGAAGCGAAGGGGAGCGCTCTCGGAGTAACGCTCCTTCAATGCCGGGCCACTTTGGGCAAGACACACTACATGTGCAATGCAAAAGGGTAAGAGGACCCTGGCAATCCCGCACACACCGGTCATCTTAACACTTGGCGACGGCGGTGGAAAAGCACACTTATTATTGCTCCCACTGTCGCTCCCACTCTCGCTCTCTAACCCTCTCTCCTACATGCTCTTACTCTGTATCTGCCTGCTGGGGAGATACACTCAGTTTACAGACTGAGATGGTGCAAGTGCCCTTATCTGGAGATCTGTTAATTAAACCCATATATGTAGGGGGGTGACAGATGAAGTAAATAAATAAATACATACACAGCGGGGTCAGCACACAACTGATAAGGGTGACTGTAAGGCAGCTCGAGTGAATCATATTTTTTGAATGGCATGTGATGGGTTTTGAGGTAAACATGTTCATCATTTGAAACACCGCAATGTAATCATCCAGTCAGTTCAGATTATGTTCTTTAAATGTGCTGAGAGCGCTTTAAAGCCCCGTTCTCCTGGAAACCTTGATGTCTATAACTGATGTATGGCTGTCTAACATAACTACCGGTATGCTCAAGCCTGCAACTGGCCCATTACTAACTGAATATTCAAATGACAAAATACGTTGCTTTATTTTGTCCCCCATCCATCTTCCCCAGCGATTTGGCTTGATTTGATAACGGCCACTGGAAAAAAAAATGCACTAAATAATTCAATAAAACTGTTATTATTTTCTATCCTGTTGCTATGTTGACGAAGCCCAGTGAATCCACTTGGTTAATATCCACTCCTCCTGGATTATTCCCCCCCCCCCCCGTGCCTGTTTTGTCAATTACTGAGATTTAGGCCTGTGTTTGATGGTGGGGGCGGGTGGGGGGGCTCTCCTGTCCAATGAGATTAGGCGGCTGGCTGGTATTGCCGCTGGCGATGCTGGTGCATTGGAGTGGCAGCGCGGTTATTCACGGTAACTGGGGAGATATAGTCTAAATGTTTGTCACATTCGCCGGCCCCACTGTTTAAACGGGTGAAGGGGTGCTGTTGAAATGTTTTTTTTTTTTTTTTTTTTTTGCCCTACTCTGTCACCATTGTCACTTCACACGAGCAAGAGGCGTCAGCCAAGCTACTTCCCCTTGAGCGAAAATGAGAGCAGGAGGCTGCGCACCGCTCTCAAAGCGGCGGTCTTCGACTGCCACACTCCACCGAAGTGTTCAGAGAGTTTTTTCGGCTCTGCGAGAGCGCGGTAACGCGGTGTCAGCGCCAGGCACTGTCAGAGAGGAGAAAGTGAAGGTACCAAACTAAAGTGGTAGTTGTTTGATATGTAAAATCGTCGCTGGTGGGTTTTTTTCCCGTGTTATCTCGTCGCGTACGCCGTGCAGCCGGTGACAGGTAAATACGCGAGAGATGAATGTCACATCATAAGTGTCGACGTGATCAAAGTTCTCGCACTTGTGTAAATGCCATTCCCTATAAATCCCTGGTGTATCAGGTGTGTCATACACACGCGTGTGTGTGTGTGTGTCTTGGCCCCCTCCAAAATGATCAACATAACATCAGCATAACAAATCTAACATTAAGTTTCGCTGTTTTGTCTTTTGTCTACTTCTCTGTGGAAGAATGCCCTTTTTAATATCTTTAATGATAATCAGACGTTTTCCAAGATTAAAATAAGAATGATCACGCGTAATGCAATTGCTAAATATCAGAGATAAAATAAAATATGCGACAGAGGTTGATTAGGAACCACCCACGACGTGGATGCGAACCAGATCACGACAAACGATGCTGTCACTTTTCTAAACATGTCACCGTAATATCCCCATTTAAACGACCTTTCTCTTGTATCTAACTTCATCCAATCAGCCGCCTGCTTTGATCCTTGACCCTCGGCAAGAACCCACGACTACTATAACGCAGCGCGAGCCGCGTGACAAACGTTCCCATCTCAACCGCCGTGTGTAAGCACACGTGCACCGCTGTGTGTGTGTGTGTGTGTGACTGAGTACGAGTAGGAGGAAACGTGAGGAGCTCTATATATATATATGTTTAGAGAGAGAGAGACAGAGAGAGAGAGAGGGAGAGAGAGAGAGACAGACAGACAGACAGACAGACACTAGATAGACAGACAGACAGACAAATAAATAGTGTGAGAGGAAAGATGACTGCTTCGTGTGAACATTCGTCAACATTTGATCATTTGTCGTGCTTTTTTTTACCCCCCCCCCAATATCTTCAAACATGTTTTTTTTCCCGACCATTTACAACCCCCAACCATTTTGAATAGTTTCCCAGGCGCAGCATGAGCAGTCAGTACACACCCAGGTGGTTAAGGCCTATGTGTTTTAATGGTGCTGTCTGGCAGCATAATGTCTTTGGCAGCCCTCTTTAATGTCCCTTACAGCCTTGACTTCTTGATAGGAAGCCACACATAAACAGCTGCCTGCAACACCAGCGAGCTGACATCCGTGTGGCGCCCTTGAGCCACAAATGGCCCATTTACAGTTTTTTTTATTTATTTTTTTATTTTGCACGCCATGTCTACGTGCTGTAAATCCAACCGGTCTATTCAGCTGTCATTAGCCTCAAATGAGTCGGGTTTGCGGGGACTCAAGACATAAAAATTGGCTTATCTCCGCATCCGACTCGATCCTCTGGGCGGTAAAATAATCCTATTTGAATGGTTTATTGTTGGCCGGTTCTCCCTTTACTGGCACCTTCCAGTTAGGGAGTCACTCTTTTGGGGGGGGTTGTTCGTGAATGATAGCCGGTGTTATGTCATCGTCCTCGCTGAGAGACTCAAAGGCCAAACCATGCTGGGATCACACCTTTGCCGCATCGTGGGTCGTGGATGATGTCACCTGGGCTTGTAGGTTCACCAACGCAATCCACCTGAGGGAGTGGGGGAAAATCTGCCTCACCCCCCCCCACCGCCTCCTGCCGTGCCGACGAGAAACATCTCTCAAGGTTTCCAGCATCCGGCAGCATCCATGGGGTCGCTTCCCACCACCGCTTCCCACCGCCGCGGTGATCTCTCCGTCTTTGGCGATGTATCTGTAGCGGCCAGACATTGGGATGAACAGAGCAGGCAAATTATACACAAATTATACACCCCCCCCACCTCCACACACACACACGCACACACACGCACACATGCACACACACACACCCCTTGTGGGTCTTCCTATGTGGCCTCCTTGCTTCACTGAGCTGCGTCCAATTCCAATGAATATTTGGGGGGGGGTATAGATTAGTTTCTCTCCTAATCTATGCTATACCGGGTGGGGGTGGGGGGGGGGGGGGGGGGGGGGGGGGTACTGGCAGCAGCAGCATTGTCCCAAAGACAGACGGGGTTGAAGGTAAAAGAAGCAAACCTCTCTCTGTATGTCTCTCTCTGTCGGTCTATCTCTGTCTCTGTCTTTCTCTCTGTCTCTCTCTCTCTCTCTCTCTCTCTCTCTCTCTCTCTGTATCTCTCTCTGTCTCTGTCTCTCTGTCTTTCTCTCTGTCTCTCTCTCTCTCTCTCTCTCTCTCTCTCTCTCTCTCTCTCTCTCTCTCTCTCTGTCTCACTCTCCCTCTCTGTTTGTCTCTGTCTCTCTCTCTCTGTCTCTCTCCATTTCCAGAAGCTGGTCCTGTTCGGGCTGCCCAGCAGCAACACGTGCAGAGTGTGTGTCACGCACGGACGTAATTTACGGGGGGGACACGGGGGACATGTCCCCCGCACTTTTTCAAAAGGCCGTTTTGGTCCCCCGCACTTTTTACCGTCCAAAAACAATGTTACGCTATAGTGAACAGAGACGGGTCAAGCACTAGGACCAAGCGGAAAACTGCCGCTCAAGCTGATTGTTCGCTAGCAGAGCCCTGGAAGACGTGTCTTAAAGAGACAGGCGTCATTTTAATAGGCTCATACAATATTAATATCTGAACTTGCACCTATTATTTCAAGAATCATGAAAGGCTTTCAGCAAATATTAAGGTGCTATTAATTACATACTAATAAGACAAATCTACCACATAATAAGTTAAACTACACAAAATGAGACAGGCCTATAGACAATTCTAGTATTGGCTATATCAGATTGTGATGCCAGCTGAACTAACACACCTAATGAAACATAAAAATCAAATGTTTTACCCATTCAAAATATTAAATGACTTACTAATTAATTATCAGAATTAATCAGAATATGTGCTTCAACTAGCTCTCTCTATTTTGACCATACATGTGTTTGTATCCCTGTTAATATAGCCTACACATAACACAACACTTTTACTTTCAGTACTTGAGTAGTACATTTTAAAATACTTCTACTTGCAATACTTAAATACAAAACATTTTGAATACTTTAGTACTTCCACTTAAGTATGGTTTTTAAAGAACACTTCTACTTCTACTCAAGTCACTTTTTTGATAGTACTTGTACTTCTACTCAAGTCTTGGTCTCCAGTACTTTATACATCTATGTGTGTATTACACCAGAACATAATAGTAGTCAGTAATTGCAGACCATGCTCCAAGGAAAATCAATGAAAGAGGGAGATCATTTTGAATCTGAAAACATGGTAAAATGCACCAGAATGCGGGAAATTGCAACTACTTCTTTCAAATTTTTCTGGGGGAGGACCCCCAGACCCCCCGTTTAAATATGTCCCCCCCACTCTCAAAACGCTGATTACGCCCTTGGTGTCACGTGTGTGTCTCTCTGTTCATGACCAAGCCGACCTGAGCCGTGGTGGAGGTGGAGGTGGATGTGGTGGAGGTGGAGGAGGTGTTGGTGGAGGAGGTGGATGTGGAGGCGGAGAGACGATCTGCATTGCAGACACACGGCCTCCCCCCGGCGTGACAGCAAGGTGTCCTTTGGACGCCGGCGTCCGTCTCGCGCAATTAAAGATCCTGTCGTGCCGCATCTTCCCCGGTCAATAATTAAAAGAGAAACAGGAACAGGGGTGGGCCCCTAATAAACTGCGGCCCCCCCCGATGATTATTCAATCGATAAATACATAGTGCTTGTGTGTCTATTCTCGTCGATGTCTCATTTGCACGTCGGGGGGGTTTATGTAAATGAGTGCGAAGAAGAAGAAGTCATCAATAACGTGCAGTTTAATTGCGCCGGAGACCTGCAGCTGCAGCCGCGTGTTTGAGCGACCAGGTGGTGATGGTGAGTGGCGGTCAGGCGGGTAGCAGCCGCCACGGCGGATGCGGGGAGATCGAAGACGTACGACGCTTTGAGATGAACCGAGGATGAATGAGGATGAGTGAAGGATGAACCGAGGATGGTGGCGCACGCTGCGATGAAATCGTTTTTTTTTTTTTTTGTCGTCGCTTATTGACTGTGACTGTGTAGCTTTCAACAGGAAAAACCCCGTCAGATCCGCTGGAAGGTCGATTGCGGTGAAATTAAAAGACCTGCTGCTGAATTGACTTACAAATAAAACAAACAATAACTGCATCAAGTGCTAACACGTGATCAAAAGGACTGAATTATGAACAGCAAGGTTGGGCCCGATGGCTTGAAGGGAAAACTAGCTTTCCGCACGTCTGAAGCGCGGGTTTGGGGTTTTCATGGCCGAAGCCCATCGCCGGCGATCTGCAAATGTAACTCAGACGTCGCGGCTGCGAAGGAAACAGTAAAACAAACGTCCGTCTCCGGGAAGAAAAGCACTTCAAGTCGCGCGAAGAGACGGATATGTTAATGACCACCGCATGTCTCACCGCAGACAAATACAATTTGAAAGCCAACAACAAACTCTGCATGATAATACATTATTCACTTTCACAAGCCCCCCCCCCCCCCCCCTACCCTTCCCCCCATCTTCCCTCCCCCCCCCCCCCCCCCACTACCCTCCCCCCCTCCTCCCCCCCCCCCCCCCCCCCCCCTCCCCCCTCTTCCCTTCCCCATCCATCTCAGTCTGTTGCTTAGTGTGTCACTGTTCACTTCTTCTTCGTTTAAAGTCGTGGGGGAGAGAGAGACGGAGAGAGAGAGGGGAGAGGGGGGGGGGGGGGGGGACTGTAATGCTGGTTTGGCTGGTGTCTGACTGGTAATAGTGGGAGCCAACTTCCCTTTTCCCTCCATTAACATCATCTGGGGGGACGGCGTTGTCTTCCTTTAGTCCACGCCGCCACCCGCGCGCCGCACCGGCGGAAGGTCGCGCCGCTCTGATGTTATTGGGTTTGTTTTGGGGGGGGGGTTAGGGCATCGCTGAGCCCCGGGAGATGGAGCCCCGATGGAGTATTATGGGATGGAGTATTATGTGATGGAGTATTATGGGATGGAGTATTATGGGATGGAGTATTATGGGTTGGAGTATTATGTGTTGGAGTATTATGGGTTGGAGTATTATATGATGGAGTATTATGTGATGGAGTATTATGTGATGGAGTATTATGGGTTGGAGTATTATATGATGGAGTATTATGGGTTGGAGTATTATGTGATGGAGTATTATGTGATGGAGTATTATGGGTTGGAGTATTATGGGATGGAGTATTATGGGATGGAGTATTATGGGTTGGAGTATTATATGATGGAGTATTATGTGATGGAGTATTATGTGATGGAGTATTATGGGTTGGAGTATTATGTGATGGAGTATTATGGGATGGGGTATTATGGGTTGGAGTATTCTGTGATGGAGTATTATGTGATGGAGTATTATGGGTTGGAGTATTATATGATGGAGTATTATGGGTTGGAGTATTATGTGATGGAGTAGTATGTGATGGAGTATAAGGGTTGGAGTATTATGGGATGGAGTATTATGTGATGGAGTATTATGTGATGGAGTATTATGTGATGGAGTATTATGTGTTGGAGTATTATGGGATGGAGTATTGGAGTATTATGGGATGGAATATTATGAGTTGGAGTATTATGTGATGGAGTATTATGTGTTGGAGTATTATGGGATGGAGTATTATGGGTTGGAGTATTCTGGGATGGAGTATTATGTGATGGAGTGTTATGGGATGGAGTATTCTTTATTTTTTTAAATTTTTTTTAGAGGCACACGGCAAGACACAAAACACGCATTAGGAAATGATGGCTTTGGCTGATGGACCCAATGGGGGGGGGGGGGGGGGTAAACTGCAAACTGTATTTCGATACCTTTCATATTTGCTGACATGGACACTTGATACCACTCCCACCGGATAGCAGGTGAGGGGGGGGGGGGGACAAACGGTGTCAACAAAAACAACAACAACAACAACAACCATTATATATTTTCTATATTTATTCCCCCCCCCCCCCAAGCAGTTATGTGAATGCTTGGCTGCGGCGTGTCTGCTCTCCAGCTAATGTGGCGGCGGCGTACGGAGGAGCACGATAAGGGATGTAGCTCTCTCTCTCTCTCTCTCCTCTCTCTCTCTCTCTCTCTCTCTCTCTCCCCCTCTCTCCCCCCTCTTCCCAGGGCTCAGGGCAGTGGGAAGACGTTGGGAGTGATATGTGGTGACAGCCCAGCGCCAGGCTGTTGACACAGCCTGCCTCTCCTGGGTACCAAGGGCGGGATCGCCCCGGGCTGGACTATTTACAGGCCTGCACGCCTCCAAAAAAGAAAAAAAACAAATAAGAAGGCCACTATAAAGATACCCTGTGAAGCTCTCTCCCTCTCCCTCTCTCTCTTTGCAAGGGCTTTTTTAATTGGATCAGAGCTATCATTTATTAATGGGAGAGACTACATGCAAGACCATTTTCTTTTTTTTCCTTATTCTTAAGCCCCCATGATTATTAATGGTTGACAGATCAAAAGGCAAAGTGTGACCTGTGTCGCACTCGTATGTCTGGCTGCAGGAAGGGGAGTACATCTCCGCACTCACATGACAGTGGCCCAGGGGTAGGGCGGTGGCAGGGGGGGGGAGAGGGGGGGGGGGGGAGTTTGTCAGTCCCCTCCCTCTTCATTTGCTTTTTAGTACATTTTTTTTTTCTAAAGGCCTGAAAAACATGCATGATCATTTCAGAGAAAAGAAAATCTGTCCAAAAAAAGATTGGCTTGCATTGACTTGCATCATACAGCGTTGGGGAAAAGATGCTCATCCCTGTTGAACGCTGGGTACTGGGTACTGGGTACTGGGTACTCTTGTTCCCAGTTCACATGGATCCATTCATATTCATATGTTTGAATTTATTTGAATGGGAGATGTTTAAAAAAAATAAAACAAAAAACAATTTCACATGTTTTCATTATGTTCGATATCCATTAGTCATGTTTGGTTGACTACCAAACCAACTCGAGCCTCTTTGGTTCGGTAAATATCAGTAGACTCCAATGTGAATAAAAACCCAAAACATTAATATATGAATATTTGATTTCCATGTAATTTTTCGTTTTAAGAGGCAAACCATTCGGGTTGAAGCCATTAGTGATTCGATCATGTTCTCTCCAAACGCATTCGGGACATAATGAACTCTTCAGCGGATGTGGAATTAGCAGAGATCCTCCTTATGTTCATTTTTACATATTTTATATTTCATTTTTTTATATTTAATTCTTCGGAGAGTAAACAGAAGAGTAGTGTGGAAGGAGTTCACAAACATTGCTCACAAAAATCACTGACTAAATTACACCCACCCACACACATACACACACACACACACAATACACACACACACACACACACACACAATACACACACACACACAGTGCTACACAGTTTTTTAAGACGTGCCTCTAGCATCATCTACCACCCGCTTGCTGATTAGCGAGCTTAGAGGGAGAGCACACGCAAATTCACTAAACCTATTCTGCTCAACGCGAGCCGAGCCAATCAACAGACAGGAAGCCATTCCTGGAAAAAACACATCCAGACAGAGAGACCCCCTAATAATGCTGTGCTCTCATTGGTAGACACACCGGGGGGGGGGGGGGGGGGAGCCAATACAAACCAGTAGCAGTCATTGTCTATCTCTTAAAAGCAACCGCCATACGACTCACCACCGGCGCCAAAATGAGACGTGACATTCTCGTGACGAGCGGAGGCGCTCCTTCATATTTATTATTTAGAAGTCGCACTGGCGAAGTGTGTCGGAGCGCAATTTAATTGTCAAAGTCTCATTAGGCTAAAGGGCATTTTCTTGTCATTTGTTGGACTAAAGTGTGCCTGTGTGTGTGTGTGTGTGTGTGTTTGTATGTGTGTGTGCCAATGGCTCTGTGTGTGTGTGTGTGTGTGCCCACCTGTGTGTGTGTGTGTGTGTGTTAGTGTGCATGTGTGAGTGTGTGTGAGTGTGCCAATGTCTGTGTGTGTGTGTGTGCCCAAGTCTGTGTGTGTGTTAGTGTGCATGTGGGAGTGAGTGTGCGTGTGTGTGTGAGTGTGTGTGTGTGCGCCAATGTCTGTGTGTGTGTGTGTGCCCACGTCTGTGTGTGTGTGTTAGCGTGCATGTGTGAGTGAGTGTGTGCGTGTGTGTGCCCAGGTCTGTGTGTGTTAGTTGTGTGTGTGTGTGTGTGTGTGTGCCCAAGTCTGTGTGTGTTAGTGTGCATGTGGGAGTGTGTGTGCGTGTGTGTGTGTGTGTGCCAATGTCTGTGTGTGTGTGTGTGTGTGCCCACGTCTGTGTGTGTGTGTGTTAGTGTGCATGTGTGAGTGAGTGTGTGCGTGTGTGAGTGTGTGTGTGCCCAGGTCTGTGTGTGTTAGTTGTGTGTGTGTGTGTGCCAATGTCTGTGTGTGTGAGTGTGTGTATGAGTGTGTGCGCGCGCGCTAAAGCACCCCAACGCCAACTCTTGGGCCCATTTCACCAAGGCTTGACTCTCAGGGTGTGGATGACGTCAGCTCCGCAGCAACACATCCGATGACAAACATACTCCCCCCCCTTCCCCTCCAACCCCAACCCCTACAAGATTACACTTATAAACCACGCAAATCTCCCGGAAGACGGGGGAGGAGGAGGGGGGGGGGGAGACGAAAAAAACCAGGATTCGCATTGTGTTTGTGGCGACTCCACGTGGGGCCCCGGCGTACGTCGCCGGGGATGAGATGTATCAGTGTCAGCGGCGGAGCGAGGCCGGGACAGCTTGCAGCGGCGCGCCGTCCCTCTTAGTTAAGAATGAGCGGCGCAGCGCTGGCTGCCACCGGTCCTCTTTAGAGCGCCACTGAGGATGATAACAGCGTGCGTCAATCACCGCCGCGAAAGACACATTAGCGTGACGGCCACCGTGTAAACTTAGTAGAAGAAGAAGAAGAAGAAGAAGGAAGAAGAAGGCGGAGAAGGAGAGGCACAATATGAGAACCATTTGGAGGGAGAGAGGAGAAAAATATAAAGGGAAGGGATGGAAATATACCTTTTATAAATGTGTTTGTTATTTTTCACATTCTGGGCGCTTTATCAACGTCCAAATATTCAGCAGCGCGGCCGTATTGGCGCATACTGTTGTCCCCTGAAAGATGATATCCTTCAAATATATTTTTTTGGCTGTGTCTTTACCCCTTTGTTTTGTTGCGATGCAAAGCGTAAATCACAGCTTTTTATTCTTCCATGTATTTTTTCCACACAGACACCCAACCAGGAAGAACCACATGATGGTTTTGATGACAGATATGAGAATAGGAGTGGGCAGGCTTGACTGATGCTGAGGTCTCAACGGTTGCTATGACTGAGATTGGAATTACAGCTGTTGTGAAGATCCTGACGTTTGATGGATGTGCTTTGGCTTTGCTGTTTGTGCGCGTGTGCGTGCGTGTGTGTGTGTGTGTGTGTGTGCGTGTGCTTGCGAGTATGTGTCTCCGTGTTGTATCCGTCTACGTTGTGCAAATTGTACCTGTGTTGTGTGTGCGTGTGTGCTTGTGTATTGATATACTGCTTGACATTGTCTGTTTGTGAGACTGAATGTGAGAATTGTATTGAATATAGTAGGAGATATGTTTGTGTGTGTGTGTGTGTGTGTGCATGGTTGATGTTTGTCTGTGTTGTGTGCGTTTGCACGTGTATATGTATGTGCACGTGTGTGTGTGTGTACACGTGTGTGCGTGTGTTAGCGTTAACTGCACCCTGCGTGCTGAGTGACAGGTGGTTGGCCTTAACAGGCTTACATTAATACAAAACCACCACAGGTTTTTATTTTGACTGCTAATGTGCTAACGAGTTCAAACATGCAGTTTAACACAAGACTGTCAATCACGCCTCTGGCCTTTAGTGGCCATGTGACAGTTAGGTCATGTGTTCCTCTGAGGGACGTGAGCACTTTAGCCACATTACATTTGGCCTTAATGCAGACAACAGCCTCTCGCCCGCAGGAGCCCCCCCACGCACGTGATTGGTCGGAAAATCAAAACGATAACCGCTATATTTATGTACGTAAAGCAAGTGGTGTGTAAAGTACTAGAGAGTCGTACTTGAGTAAACGTACAGATCTTTTTTTTTTTTTTTTACACTTTTTTTTTAATTTTCTTACTTTTTTTCGAGAGAGCACATTCGAGCACTTCTCTTTATGTGCTCTCGAGGGGCGGTTTTGTAACGATAATAGCATTTGAATCGACAGCAATAAAAAATAAAAAAAAACATCTTAATTTAAGAAAAAAAATAAAGTTAATTTGCGTTGCCATCATTGGACTGTACATATGCCCATGTTCTTAGGTTTTATTTGGCTAGCGCACTATGTATATGAAGTGGTGTATAAAGTACGAGAAAGTCGTGCTTGAGTAGGAGTACAGATAGCTTAGTTGAAAGTGACTCTTGTAAAAGTGAGTGTTCTGGAAGAAAATCACTTGAGTAAAAGTCATAAAGTATATATATATACACAAATATATATATACATACGGTGGGGATTCCACAGTGCCAGATATCATATATCTCCTCTTGCCCAAGGTCACTGCCACTGAGCGTACTGAACAGTGGAGAGCTGTGGCAGCATTGGTCCTGGACCTTCACAGTAGGCCTCCATCCTGCCCCATTGGACCCCTTGGTCTGAGCACAGGCCGACCAGAGGAACCTGCACCTGTGGGTTGTGGTTTTATGCTGATCTGTGCAGTCAAGTCAACGGTGATTGCAATATATCAAGGACAATAATGCCTGATCGCCCCTAACCAATGGAAATGATGTTATTGCTTTATCGTGGCGTGTTGATCCTATTTAAAGTAAACTAACGCGACACAATCTCAATCATCATCATTTGGCCTACTTACAATTACCTGCCCCCCCCCCCCCCCCCCCCCCCCCCACCCGTAGTTTTCAATCCTGCTGTCACTGCTGGATACAGAGAGAGATAACCTATTCTTATGTGGATTCAACATCGAGCGGACCTTTTTCAGACACTAAAGAAACAAAGCATTCACTTTTCAAGCAGCAAACAGATGAAGGACTTTGTTTGTGTAAGTTCCCAATATTTTGACGTTCAACGGGTGAAAAATGAATGAGCGGGGAGGCGTCCTCACAGAGGCGTTTTCTCCGCAGGGGTAAATATTTAAAAAACTTTTCCGTTGCAGTTCATATCAAAGAACAATGACCTGGGTACAGCTGCACAGCATCAATATTTCACGGTCTCTCAGTCAAAAGTCTGAGTTGGAAGTGGAGCTGAGTGTCATAAGGTAAGAGGTTACTTGGGATGAACTAAAGGAAAACAGATATAAACTAACATCTCAATTACGTTAAACATACATTATTTATGGGGGGGAACATTAATTATGTGCATCATTTATGCTCCACCTCAAACCCTGTCCAAATTGAAACGGTAAAAACAATGATGAACATGTCGTCTGAATACGAGACCCCTTCATTGCCGAGTCTGAAGTGTGTCTTAAAAAAAGTATGTATTTTTCACAACATGTCTGCAGTAAAGCAGGCTCTGGTGTCACCAAGCACAGATGGTCTATGCTGGTGTTTCTACTTCACCTTCCGGTGACCCACGATGCATCTGGGCCGCTCGTGAAACCTGAACAAGGTGCATATGCGTCGCACATCTTCTCATTGTTTCAAAGAAAAAAAAAGCACAAAAGAAAACAGGATCGACAAAAAGAGCCATAGGCATGTTCTCTTTCAATGTTTATGACTCAAGGCTAGGAAACTAGTGCAGTGGCTACGGCGTCTGTGTCTTCCCGCCGAAAGGTACCGGGTTCGATCCCCAACAGCCGCAGTGTTCCTGCGCAGGCATCCTTTGAGGTAGGACCTCACCCTCTACCGCTTTCCAAAATGACATGTAGCTGAATTCACTGTAAGTCACTTTGGATCAAAGTGTCTCCGATAAATGACTAAATGATAAATGACTTTGACTTCGGCGGTGAAAGAGGATTGCAGTGAAAATGCCACGGTGACTTTATCTATCTTCAGTGTTTGAGGAATAAGAAGACTTCAAAAGAGATAGCGAGAAGGGGGGGGGGTATATAATATCGGTCCGAAGGCTGGTTATCTACAGCCTATGGAAACAAAGAGGCTGGAGCATGACAGAGTCACAATATCTCTGCTTGTCACCAAGGGTCTCCACAAAAAACACACAAAAAAACAGGTGGCGGGAGGAGGGGAGAGTACCTGAAATTTTTATTTCTGGAGTCACTAACTTTTGACTTGTCAGATTCTCTCAACCTGTCATCATTTCAAATGTGTCTACGGGCCCTCAGCACTACCTTAAAGCTTCGACTCGAGTCCTGTATAATTTCCCCATCTCTCCCCGGCTCCCTCTGTGCTAAATTGCATTGGAAGATGGATTTTTTGGCATCTAAGGCTGTCAATGTCTCAGGCTGTCGAAGACTTTATGCACTACTACACCCGCTACGAAGGTGAATCCCAGGCAGGGACGGCGAGAGAGAGGGGGGATGTGAGCCCCGAGTCAAGTCGCGCCACTCAAGGCGGGCCTCTGAGCATTTCTGCCACCATCTGTGATTGTGTGTATTTTAACAATAATGCTTTAGATCATCTTTCTTTTCTTTTCTTTTCTATTCACACATCTTTTTTAGTATTTTCTTTTACCTCACATGGCTGCTCCGGGATGTGGTCTCTAGAGGTGGTTTTGTAATGATAATAGCGTTTGAATTGACAGCAATTTCAAAAACCATCTTCGTTTAAGGAAAAAAAGTGATATATTTAATAAAGACAGTTCATTTGCATTGCTATCATTGGAATGTACGTATGCCCAATTCTGGGAACATCTCTATTTCACATTCCTTTTGCACCGTTCCCATTTCTGATGGACCGGAAGGCATTCATTTATGTTGGATAATGACAGACAAAATGTCTAGCTATTAACGGGACACTGGCAGTGAAAGGTTTTTGCCACGAGAGATGTAAATTCAATGTGTTCAGCTGGCAAATAGATGTATTGTGAGTCACGTTGAACTTAAGGTGACCGCACACTATTTTCACCATCAAACTTGTTTTGCTTTGATTCGGTAACAATGTGCAAATCCCAAATTCAAATCTAACGTGTATTTTTTTGTTTTACAGTCGACCTCCTGCAGATCTGTTTAAATCCTGAAGACTAAAGACTATTTTCTTTTGTATAGCCTGGCATTTGTTTTTAATTTCCATTTATTTTATTATAATTTTTTACCATTCCCATGTTTTTTTAATTTCCCTTACGATTTTAATGTCATGTATTCATTTGATTTTAAAATCTATGAATTTGAATATGAGAATAAGTACTTTATTTACTTTCTCCTGCTGCTTTTTTGTACTGTCACTGTTCTAACATGCTCCTATGTTGTGCCGTTGAACGTGAAGCGCGTGGACGACGTTGCACTTCCTTACCGTTATTGGCTGGAAAAAAAAAAAAATCATCCCAACGTCTTCTCCTGAATTTGTTCGTCCCGCTCTCCACCGCATCATCTGGCACGCTGTCCTTTCCACGCTCCCTGTGAGAGAGGCGTGAAGGAGCGAGAGACGGAGGAGTTAAGTGAGGGAGCGAGAGTAAAAGTTCTCCCCAAGTTCAACGCAAATGTTCAAAGCAACTTTGACAAAGGATCGAGCAACACATCACATAAACACTAACAACAGCTGTTTGAGGGCAAAGAGAGAGAGAGAGACACAGAGACAGAGAGAGAGAGAGAGACAGAGAGACAGAGAGACAGAGAGAGAATAGCTATTTTAAACAACAGCGACGAGACAAAGTGGTCTTTACTGGCAGGATACATTAGCCT
This sequence comes from Merluccius polli, assembly GCA_030340625.1. Taxonomy (NCBI): domain Eukaryota; kingdom Metazoa; phylum Chordata; class Actinopteri; order Gadiformes; family Merlucciidae; genus Merluccius; species Merluccius polli. The sequence goes on from JAOPHQ010002018.1 coordinate 160,778, forward strand.
ACACCGAGGTAAAATTCATCAGTGTTTTAAGTGTTGTTGTTTTTTTTAAATATTATACTGTCATTTAAAACCAATTAAGCACAGAGGAACAAGAGCATGATGACACCGGTGAACGTGAGCACACTGCACAGGAACAAAGTCTTCGCTGTGGATGTGTAACTGTGACCTATTTAGGGAGGCGCAGTCTCGTCTGCATTTCTGTGCATGTGGGTGGGGAGGGCCAAGACATGAGGGAACGTAGCAGCGAGATACTTAGCATCTAACTGCACCAGAAGAGTGTGTGTGTGTGTGGGGGGGCAGGAGGGACATAAAGACAAATCAATAGATAGATACAGACAGACAGGGACACATAAATATAGACACACAGACAGATAGATGAATAGATAGAGACACACACACACACACAAATAGTTAGATAGATAGAAATACTCTCTCACACATACACTGCACACGTATGTGCACACACACACACACACACACACACACACATTAAGCAGATGCATGTGCATGCGTGGTGGTGTCCAGCCCCCTTAGCCGTCTGTCCTTTCTCTACACTCGGGGGGGGTCCCTGGTGATCCAGTCCAGCCCTCAGCCCAGTCCACTCTGACGCCCCCCAGGCCAGCAGCCTCCCACCCCCACTACTACCCCCTACCCCCCCCCCCCCCCCCCCCACTATAATCCCAGCAGCAGCCCCAGGACACACACTAACAATGAGTGATGGGCAACAAAGTGCTCAGGAAAATGTCACTTTCTCTTGCACCTGTGTGTGTTAAAGTATGTGCATTTATGTATGTGTGTAGGGGTGGGATGGTGGTGGTGGTGGGGGTCGGGTCGACAGGTTGTCCAGACATTTATGTGCGTGTGTGTGTGTGTGTGTGTGTGTGTATGTGTGTACAGTCAGGTGGGATCGAACCCATATGTCTGCACATAAAAAATGCAACAGAAAATAGATTCAAGCCACTGTGTGAGCAGAAACTCAAATCTGCGCTAAAAGCCCTAATTTGAGCATGTATACGTAAACATTATGTTTGTGTGTGGATGTGTGTTTAGCTATCCATCCAGCCACACACCCATCCCCCAGAGTTATTTTTATGTCAGCGCTGCAGAAAATCATATCCTTGTCATTAATTTCATACAGGTGTAAATCCCTCCCAGAGAGTGCTGCCTTTACGCTTAATGCTATATTAACGCCCCCTGGGTCATTTGACACTGTGAAACAACACTTTATTAATTAAGAAAGAGATTATAGTTATATTACACAATTAAGCATGCACAAATTGATGGTGGATGTGTGCTGTCAGCACACACAAAAAAGAAACGGTTCTAACAAGAGGATAATAATTTCAAGTCAGCAATGGATGTTGTTTAACAAAATCAAACTTGTTATAGTGTAAGTTTTTTTATAGTTCAAGTTCAGTTTATATTAGATTAAATTTTATAATGGATAGGACATTGAAGTTTACCAAGTGATTATTGCTATTAATAATAAACTAGGAACATTTTGGTGTTTGACTTTGTATGTTAGTGATAACATCACGATGAATCAATCTTCGTCGTCTAGTATCAGATTCAGTAGATTCAGATTCAGAATCGTTCGGACGGTAAAATATGAGAAAATATGTTGTATTCCACTTAGTATTCAAACCATTCTGACCGTCTGCACAGAAACACTATCGTATCCATCCTATATTACATACATATTACATCCTATTACATGCATTCAGTCCGTGGGCTCGTGCTTTATCTATGTCTATTTTTGGCTTGCATCTTATAGTGCCTGTGAAGTTAGAGAGGCACCACACTGGAGCAGCATGAAGGGGTCAGGTGGCATGGAGGAGTGGAGTCTCATTCTCCTACAACTCGGATCAAGGGGCTGGTCTGGTATCAGTGGTCTCACAGGGGGTGCTGGGGGGAGACAAGAGTAGAGAGGAGAGTCGGAGTTGGACAAAAAAAATGAAAGGAACTAAAGGGAAAGAAAATAAAGGCCCCCATGTGCTCCAGCTCCCACTGGACCCCCAATACATTATATACAATACCAGTTTTCTTAGCCTTATTATTATCATCTTGTCTTACAATCCATGCATTTCTTTATATAGATACATTAAATTATGCAGATTTAATTGAGTTTATTTTCAATGAAAAAGGCAGATGAAACCTAAAGAACTGAAACCTCCTCCTGAATAAACTCTAATCAGGTGTTCATTTACATTTTCATCAAGTAGTTTAAATCATCTCATTGAAAGCAGGTGGCACTTGAGGAGAATGATTGATTATTGATTTCTAGGGTCTGGCCATGCAAACTGTCACAGACGCTTTCCTCACAGTTACAGCCGGCCGCAAGAGCGCACCGTTGTGGTTTTTAAAACTGAAAGTGTGAAGCAGTATACACATTTTAGTGAAAACATATGGAGATGTTTGCATGCCCTCAGCTTGATTGCCAGGCAAGAGTGACAATTCCTGTGAAAGAAATCACGAGGGTGTTTCTTCACACACACACACACACAACAGGTGTACTGTAAGGTACAGCTTAAGCATTTATGCTTATGAACCAGCGACATACTCATACATTTGCATGTTGTTATTTTTCATGAGAAAGAATATCAAGCTAAACTCAAACTGACAGAAAGATGTGTGAAGCAATAAGTATCCCTCATTAGCAAGACAAATGTAAATCGTTTTTTTTCACATTTCTGCAGAACAGATACAATTGCTAAATTGTAATTGTACACTGTCCAGACTATGCTATCTTCTACAAAATGGGTCACACAAGAAATACAAAAGTGCCTGTGTTTTGTGAATAATTGCAAAATCTTGAGATTAAAGTCAAAATCAGAAGTCAGAATTTGGAGAATAAAGTCAGAACTGTATTGGTCAGTAGCCTCCACACAGGCTATATCATTTCACACTTCACTTTATAAGACACTTCAAAGTTGCATTTGTTTAGAAGGAAAAATTAATAAAATGTGGATGAGGTGGCTGCCTTTGTGCAAGGTGAACCAGCGAGCAATGGGCAGATGTAAAGATATCGATTGCTTGTTGGCGATCCAGAGAGGCTCTGGTACCACATGCCAGCGTGTGTTGGGATCTTTCGTGCTGTCGCCTGGACGTCGCATCCACCTTAGCTCCATGTCCTGAGGATCGATCAGCTTGATTAGTTGTCTTATTGTGTCTTGAGATACCACATAACCTCTGTGGATCGCCTGCAACAGCCATCGATATCGCAACTTCTGCCCATTGCACTGGTTCACCTTGCACGAATGCAGCCACCTCACTTCTGAACAAGTGCAACTTTTGTTTTGTTATTACGTCCAACCTCACCAACTGCTCTGTACACTGATATTTGACTGATATTTGACTGAATGTGAGGCATTAGGACATAGGTGACTGATGTTATTGAAGATCTGACTTTATTCTCAAAATTTCAACTTTAAAGTCGGTAGCCTAGAAGCAATAGGTTTATTCTTTCTGTAACTGTGGTTTACCACACAAATCATATAACCGTGCTAGAAAGTAAAGCAAGAGAAGCAGCTATGTGCACGGCCTTGCTGCTACAATGGCCTGTTTACAATGGAAACGTCACATGGAGGGAGCCAAGCACAACTTGCCTGCTAGCATGCCCGGGGCGCAAGACAACATGAGCGCCAGGCTCAACTCAAGCAGAATGTAAAAATATGCATGCGGATCCGGATATGTTGCACCGCGCTCCTCTAGAAAGTTTCCAGGAACCTGTCTTTGGCTATAGCCAAATGTACCATTCAGGTTCAATTGTGAGCGAGCTATGCATATTACACATTGCGCATAAAGTTTTCAAACGTGTTGTGGTAAGGCGGCTAAAGGATGGTGGAATCACAACTCGTCAGCGAGACGGAAAGAATTAAGTGTAATCTTCTGTACGTGGTGGGGCTCTCCTTTTACACATTGTCCTCAAAGAAACTTCAAACAAAAGGTGCGGTAATTAGTCCGAATTTGTTAGACTTCTGCCAGGTTTTGAAGAAAATCCCAAAGGGATTGGCGTAGCTTTTATGAAATTCTTTTACTTTTCCCTCTTTTTTCTTCTCCGTCTCAAAGAGGATTACATGTCAGACATTAATTCCAGAAAATGTGCTTTTTGGGTAAAAGATGATTTTTTTTTCAAAGTTAGTCTTTTATGGTAGATTCAACTTTTGAAAAAAAAAAAGTAAAAACCTCAGTGCCATATGTTATTATGACATGCATTAATAATGCACTAAAACAATAATGTCTATAATGAGTCTCAGTTTTATGGGCAGGGCCCTGAGTTATTATCACAAATATATTTATTGCTTCCTAATTATTATCCTAAATATAAATATATTAATAACTATGTTGTGTGGGCCTCTGTGGAGCCAATTAACTTCTACAGTAATTAGAAAACAATCAAAAATAAAATATACAATACTGTCCCTTTAAAATATTATGTATTTATAAAAGTTCTGAAGTTTTTCAGCAATAACAAACACACAATAGAAACTGTTTTAACAGAAGCCATTCTCAATTATACTTCTGATATTTTCTTTTTCAACACGGTATATACACAATACAGCGTATAGTATATACACAACATTAAAAATACCACTCCTGTACAAAGAGGTTAATCACGAGTCACCTTTTCACTACAATGCAAACAAATGAGTCCAGTCACACACACACACACACACACGTTAAACCTCAAAACGTTGCTGAAAGAAACCCCCTGTTGCAGGCCTGGTGGGATGCTCGTAAAGAGGTCGGTACCTGCTTCCTGATACATCAGCAGCATATACTCACCGATTGGCTTCGGCCCGAGGAAAGCGATGGGTTATCTCTCACCTCTCGGTTTGTCGCATCCAGATTCCAGCGTTGCCAGAGGAGCATCCACGACTAGCTCACAGGGCTATCTGGTCGTCTGCGTTCCCACGTTGGTACCGGGCCAAAGCAGTGTAAACACAACGTGAATTAGGCTACACTTCTTGTTCAGACTATCGAGCAGACATTTCCAAGAAGCGGATAAACATGTATTACTTTTGATATGACCGCAAACGTTTTCAGACCACGTTATCTCTCTGCAAATACCCCAGAGCAACCCACGACATCCGCTCTAATCTAACCTTGACCAAGTGAATTTAGTTTCAGTTTCACTTTTATATTTAACATATTTTAATGTTGAAGATACTATATAGACCTAGAACATTTATATTTTATATATATTACACCTTATCTATTTTAAACATATTTATTATATTAGCATTTTTTTTAACCGGTTTACAAATAGAAACAAGTTTCAGTTTTCCTTTATTGAGCTGTTCCCAATGACAACAAAAATCCAGCAGCCATGAGATTAATCCAGTAATTCTGGTTAATATTTCATGATATTAGAATATGAGTGCTGTACTATTATACCTGTTCCCGATTAACTCTGCATTCATATGTATCCCTGACATGAGTTTCTGAAATCATTAATGATAACGCTAATGGATAATGGTTATTCTTGGTATTTTGCTTTGGTGATTTGCAGCCCCCAAATGTCTGTATGAAGCCATTTTCAAACAAACATGCACCATGATTGTCCTCTGCATGCTGTTGCCTTTCTTTTGTCTAAGCTCCTGTTGTTGAGACGCTTACAGAATGACCTCATGTTTGTATCATAGCTCAACAAACACTCACTATGCCCCATTAGCTGAATAAACTGTCAAAACTATATGATTTTCATGGTTTTCTTAAAATGCATGAACAAAAAATATGAGCAATGCCATGCAAGGGTAAAACCCAATGTAATATAGCTTTCTATTACTGGACATATCTGAGTCTTTATGTTAAATATGAATGTGAACAGCAGGACATGCTGGCACCGGATGTTGCTATTTCTATATTTTAATATTTTGTATATAGCTTTTCACAACACTTCTGTGTGTCTCTTTGAATTGCACTTCACCATGCTAGTAACAGTGCATGCTGTGGTATTTACAATAACTGCACACTTTCAAATACGTTTCTAGTTTACCACCTAAAGAGGTAAACTAGGGAAAAGTAGGAAAAGTAATAAGTAGATATGATTGTATAGGTTTTCTAGACATGTTGAATGGCCCAAAATTGACCCGTACAGAATGCTCAATTTAAACAGCACCGATTAGCTAAATAATAGAGCACCAGACATTGATTTTTGTTGTTTTTTGGGCAACAAAGGTCCCTATATTTATTTCAGAAGGTCAGAGCTACTCACTTGATGGTATCTGTTTTTAGAGAGAGGCTTGTATTTACTTCTTTATTTATTTTACTCAGTCGGGGAACAACAGCAATTTTGAGTGAAATCTCTTACGCTGAGGAGGCAGGAGAGGATCTGCTGACACGTGGCTGAAACATTTTGTGGAGTCACACAGTGCGGACGATAAATCGCTGCTTTTAACGGAGTAACAGATGGTCGTGTCACCGTCCCATCATTGTCAGATGGTCACGGTGGTCGATGAGATGGGCTGTGGGGCGAAATGCGGGAGAAATGCGGGAGAAATGCGTCTGAGCTGACCATGGAGGTGGGTGGGTTTTCAGTGTGGCCTCATTTTTTGTGGTTAGATATCTGTATGTCACCACATATATATATATATATATATATATATATATATATATATATACAGTAAATATATGGTGACTTTCAGGCATAATGCAACATGGATATCTATCATGTACCATCATGCCATCATAACAAATATTGTCATCTGATGAGTGCAATTTTATCTATTCAGACAAGGCCTGCTTGAGACCATATCTACATGCAATATAGCTGACCAGAGACTGCAGAGAGAGAGAGAGAGAGAGAGAGAGAGAGAGAGAGTGAGTGTCGTCTCAAAAAACCACGGTGTCCGCTGTCAACTGCTTTTAGCTTAATCAAACAGCGTAGTTAGAAATGGGTTATGGAAAAAATGTCAACGGCGATAAACTATTAATATTTGTCAGGTTTTGATGTGTAAACAGCGCAATAATTTATGTTGTGTCGCACAAAGTGCTGATGGTGTACCGCATGGCGTGACTGTCTGTCACTCAGGACGCCTGCTTGCATCTTGTAGTTCAAAGGCTACTTAGCGTTATTATCTTTTCATCTCATGAGAGGTTTTTATTGTCGTGCCCTTAAGCTTGACGTCATTTAACAATGTCAATACAATTATATATCCATGTATCAGACAAAAATATGCAGATTGCATATTTGTAATCTGCGGGAACATCAAATGTGTTAATATTCATAACAATAAAAGCAATAACCATGACAACAATAATAATTGGCAAGTTTTAATGTCTGTTAAGTGTTAAGTGCTGTTAAGGAAGTAACTCATTGAGAGGGCCGTGTTTATGAAACATTCCCATTCTTCTGATTGCTGACTCAACTAATTGTGTGCTAATTGTTAACATTAAAACATAATTAAAATGTGACGATCAAGCAAACATGTTTGGAAGAAATTGTTTTTATAAAATCGTCTTTGCTCAATAAAAAAATGAAATAACATAACAGCCCCCTGTAGTATCACCCGCGTGTCTTAGCATTAGGTCGCTAACAAGCAAAGTTATGATCTTCACTGACACTGACTCATTCTAAAAATATCACCGTAGACACGTTGTACAGATGTCCCACTGGTTCACATCTGCATCCAGGGAGTGTTGAAGGGCAGTTGTAGTGCTGATGTGTGTGTGTGTGTGTGTGTGTGTGTGTGTGTGTGTGTGCATGTGTGTGTGTGTGTGTGTGTGTGTGTGTGAAGGGTTAGGGGGGCAACTTTTGCCCACCATTTCCTCCACCCGTCCACCAATAAAATGTTCACCAGCAACGGAGAGGGAGCCTCCTCCTGGCCACGCTGGAGAATAGCCGGGGGGGAAGAGCGGGTTTGCTTTCTGCTTAACGCTAGATTGTCGTTACTTGACCCTGTTTTTGCTGATCGATGGCACATATTATAGCCTGCCCATGAGAAGAAGAACCAGAATCACAAGGTCCGCCACAAGTCCTTATTCATATTTTGTTTGTTTTACACCTATCCATCCTTATTTATGTTATGTGTATAGGATTGGCTCTGTCATCTTGGGTATTTACTTGTATTTGTCTTGGTTTTTCTAAAGTGGCACACACTTTAGAGCGTGTCGGTGTGTGTGTGAATGTGTAGGTGTGTGTTAGTGTTACAGTAGACCACTATGAACGCATGTTTTCAACAGAGAGTATATGCAATTGAACGCATTGATATTGGAACAATGGGCAGTGATTGTTACGTCTTTATTTTTTTTTACAAGAAGAGCGTTTCATGTGCCATTCATGACAAATGATCACGAGTTGTAATTATGTTGCACAATGGTGAATGTATGGCAAGGCGGCAACGAAAGTCATCATGGATGTATCTTAACTTAAAGGACGACGCAGACATAATTCATAATTCTGTTTCTCTTTTTTTTGTCATATTGTCCACATCCTCAATGAAACATGTAAAAGTGAGTGTGTGCTCCGCTATCTCAAGTACAACATAGACGCCTACATTCGGTGAGGTGGAAGACATCATTGTTTTAATGTCAAACAGACATTAAAAACAAGTCACCTAGTCCTTCTGCTGCTTTGGTCAGCAAAATCCATCCTTACAATTAATTATTACCATCATTTTCATAAATGTCTGTGTTTGCAAGTATTTGCAAGGCAGATTTGAGGTCCTTCCCACGCAAGGGGGAGGGGGGGGGGGTTGTTTACCTCAGAGTTGTTTGAACACAGATGTTTTAGAGTGGAACGGGAAGTCGATGGCACAGAAGGTATGGGTCCATTTAGTAATAACTAGAAATTGCCAAAGAGCAAAACAAGCTTTTGATCATTTAATAATAGATGCGGGCGATAAGAAAAACAGTATTACACTGGCATTAATATGTCTCCTAATGGCCGCTAGATGCTGTATTTGAAGACCCTGCAGTCGAACGATGTATCGTTTCTAGTTTGGTCAATACTTTTTTCTTGGCCAATTAGGTTAGAGTCTCGATAAATAGCTTGCATTCCCTTTCTTATGTTTGACTTCCTTGTTCCTTTAGTTTAAGCTTCAAACAGTATGTTTGGGCATCTACAGCCCAACTGTCAACTATGACCACGTTTCATTTGTTTATCAACTAGTTGTAATTTTCTGGTGTTTTCTTGTTACGATGCATTGCTTTTCACCAGATCATTACCCTGACCTAAACCTCAACTACACCACACCCTTACCTAAATCTTACACTTTTCAACCCAACACCCAATACCTAAACGTATCCAAAGCTGTGCCATTACAAACGTTATACTTAAATTAATTAATTAAAACTAATAAACATAATAAACTTAAATCATGCCCAGTGCATTGATAATAAAAAGCTAGTTGTAGCATATACCAACCCTGCCTTTAATAGCTTAAAATTACGCTCATGCTGTCTTTTTTTGTCACAATCTTCATCCTCCACTTAAAAAGAAAAATCTCAATCTCAAAATTTCAAAAGGTTAACAAGCAGCAAATCTGTGCTGGGAGGGGGGGGGGGTACAAATTACAGTGAATTGTGGAGTTGGTGCGCAGATCAAAATGATGCTAATTCTCTCACACAGTATTTACAAGTGTCTGTGACTGATTAATGGTGTGAAAATGCATGAGAATATTGTAATTTTAGTCGGTTTTCCATTCCTCCTGATTTGGGTAATGTCTGCCTTGGTGTTCCAAGGGGCCAATTTGGTGCTCTTTACTTAACAGTTTTGTTAGGAATGCAGGTGCAAAGCTATGTTATAATTAATTTGCACTGAGAAATTAACTGTCAACAAATGCATCAAAACCACATTAGCTTTTTATCACTGCAACATGAATAGTGAATAGAAAGTGTTTTTTTTCTGAGTACCGAATAGCAATGACAGATTTTTTTATTTTTTCCCAAGAAGAAATTCAGCTTGAATACAGGCATGGAGTGAAGACCATGTACACAGGATACAAATCAATAAAAGCTAAACAAGAACGACAATAGCATCGGTTGCCACTCTTCATCCACTGTCCCTTGGTTGCAACTCTTGGAAAACGCATCCCCTTGCTTTTCTACTTAATGATTTATGCGCAGATTTCAACAGGCCCCTATCTTTCCTCTGACCCTCTCCCTTAAGATTGATTAGGAGTGGCAGATATCCTGAAGCACCTGTGCTGACATTCAACCCGGTCAAACGCCTAAAGCTCTCCTTGCCTCAACACTGACGGGAATTGTTAGCGAGCCAATTGATCATCCGTCTATTTGACTGTTAATCGGCCACGTCCGGGGCCACGATTGCAAGTCTACCACCCGCTGAACGTTATTATTTTTTTTGAAGTCACTTTTGTTTCTCAGAGGATTTCTCCATCTGAATGTGATGTCAGTGCCAGCAGCAGTACTGCTGTATTGTCGCAACACAGGATTGGATGGCATGTTTGCGTTATCTTGCGGTGGCAGGGCTTGGGTTGCAACAAGTTTCCTGGAGGTCAAAGAGAGAAATCCCTCCACCATGGGCGGTTTGTGAGTTGGTCCGTTGATGGTGGGAGGGCGATGGGGGGGGGTGGGGGGCTCTCTTGGTGGGAGCCAACGCCTCTGCTGGTTGCTGTAGTGTCTCTAGCCCAGGACACTGAATCCCTTATCGACCCCAGGGAAACCAGTCTGCGGCTGATCCCAACCACTGACCTCTCTGTGGAGGGCAGCAAGAAAAGACAGATCTACCCCACAGGGACACATAAGAACATCACATGGAGGGAGAACACAAGCACACACACATACATGTAGACAAACAACCCCCCCCCCCCCAAAAAAAAGAAAAAAAGTTGAAGTTGAAAATGAATAAATGTGAAAGCAGAGGGAAAAAAGGTCAATTTAAAGAGCTGCTCTCTTTTGTTTTTACTCATGTTGAAGATAAAATCTAAAATTTTTGTTTGAATCCCTAGATTTGCTGAAAGCAGACCCGGGGGTCTCTGCAGAGAAACCCTTTTTTTTTAAACATACATTTTTCATGTTGCATTATGGCTTGTCCTTTTTAGTCCTTTAGGAGACCCAGCAAGATGTGATAGCAATATTTATTCATTTTTGCTAACATGCAAATTATTTCCAGGCTGTGGGAACATACACACACACTTATTGCCTTAAAGAGTAAGTGAGTCATTTTTGTGTCCTACATCCTGCAATTTAACACATTTTGAGATTGATTGAAGGATTAAAATCACTGAAGAATTGTTTGAAGAAGTTGCCTAGTTGATGAGCCAGTAGATTACTTTTAATTTCCACCATACAAAAACCTAAGATTTTTTGCAGACTTACACAAATGTCACAGTGACTACATAAAGATCTCTCCATATGTGTTAGTACTGTGACTTTGTCTTGTTAACTCTCCTCTCACATCCAATCTGCTTTCTTTCTCCTCTCTCCTTCCTCTCTCTTCTGTTCTTCCTCTCTATATTGGTAATAAGTAATAGTGTCCTAAGTACTTTAACTTTAATTAGGTAGCCCATCATTAAAAGAAAGTGGATAATATGTATGTTTTTTCTGCTGGCACAAGATTGATCCATGTCAGCTTATGAGTTTACAAGCTAATATCACACACACACACACACACACACAGGATTATATTTATAGTCAGTGACGTTTTTTTATGGCTCTGTATGTAACTTTAATGTTCTTTTTATTATAGCCAGCTAGGACATTTCTAGCTAGATAAATCGTCCATGTTGCCTTATCAGCTAATATTATGGATGTAAGACAACAATGTGTGCGTTCTGTGCAACCCGTTTCAGTTTCAGTCAGGAGAAGACACAGCACCGGTTAAACCCGGAACACTGCTGATGTAATGACCATTACTTTCTTTTCAGACTGACCAGACTGAAGATGCTGTCTGCTCTCATAGCTCTGTGTGCTCATCCACACCGCGGTGAGCATAGCGCTAATAATCAGGGCTGGATAAAAATGATTGGGAAGCTCAGGTCTATCAACGCTGACAGGTAACAGTGTTCATCTGCATTACTTCTCCCTATTTCAGGGGAACACCAAGGGACACAAAAACTAGGTCAAAACCTAGTATGTGGCTGGACCGTGAATCCGTCCATAGTGCTCGATAGATTCAGAATGATTCAAGCAGTCAATAAACAGAGCGCTTGCAAACGCTCTCTGAGGACATAAGAGAGGTGTGTCCGCATCCAATGGGGAAACAACAACAACCACTTCATCACTCACTCCGACCAATGGTGTAACTCTGTCACTCACTCACTCAAGTCTGGGGCTTTTCCAACTTTGCAGTCATAGTAGGGCCTCTGGGAAACCAGGGGCGTCATAGTAGGGTCTACCCATAAACCCTCTGGGAAACCAGGGGCGTCATAGTAGGGCCGACCCACAAATCCTCTGGGAAACCAGGGGCGTCATAGTAGGGCCGACCCACAAACCCTCTGGGAAACCAGGGGCGTCATAGTAGGGTCTACCCATAAACCCTCTGGGAAACCAGGGGCATCATAGTAGGGAGTACGGAGCTAAAAACTAGTTGCTAAAGCTATTGCTAATTTAAATAACGAAACGATATCACTGCAGCATAAACCGGATACAGTAACAGATACAGTTTCGGGGGTAGGTGGGCTCTAGACCAGATCTTGAGCTCAACATTAAATAGACACCAGGCTCTTCTCCTCAGAGAAAGCCTGGTGATGCCAGGTTACACTCACTCAGTGCAGAGCGTCGCGGATCTAGGGCTGCCGGTCCAGCCGAAAATACTAACCCACCTACCAGTGCAGCTAGCTGTTGTTGCTAGGTTCATTATGAGAAACAATGAATGCGGATCCCTTAATAGTTAATGCTGTAGTGCCGGGGGTCTCTTTGTAATACATGTGAAAATTAGGGGATGTATAGAGAAAATACAGGTTTTGGGAGTAAACTTCTAATTTTATTGCCTCATGAAAAGGCGAGAGGGGAAGGTGGGTTTTAGAAAATGTACTAATGTTTTCATGAATCAGTATGATGAACAGGTAGGCTCTGAATTCAATATGAACTTGTATGTATAACATCCAGCTTACACATCAGGTTATGGTGCCCCCCCTACCCCGGGTCCATCAGGGCTGCGGATGACTCAAGTCTATAAAACCCATAATGAATGCGTGGGCACGTTCCAATGAGTTTGTCAAACTGTACACAAGATAAATTGATATGCTTGGCAAATCTGAGACTTCGTACGGGCTGAGATGTATGTGCAAAACACGAGGGATGGATCAATAAGGGGCTGCGCCATGCAAGGAGAGAAACAAACGCACACACTCACACACACATAAAAACATACACACATCGCTGTGTTTTCTGTCATAAGTAAAAGGCAACAAGCAGCCGAACATTAAATGTACCATTGCTTTTACCTGAGCCTCACTTCTCAAAACGAAAAGAAAAAAAACAGTAACAGTTATGTCTGCCATCATATTTTTTAAGAATGCCAAGAGTTTTATTACAACATGGCCAGAGGCTTGTTCAACATGGCAACCGACAGCTTGCTTGTTTTATGTCCTTCAACCAGCCGCACAAAAGTACGGCATGTATGAATAGGCTTCGTCCTGCCTTTCCTTTGCTTTTTTTTTTCTCAAATATTTAATAATTTATCAATGCGAGCTACACCCCTCATCTCCTCGGAGTCATTACGGTGATGAATGGCGCATCACATGGCTTTAAGCATGCACGTGTGTTCCCACAAATGTGACCTTGTGGCCGGCGGCTGAAAAATCAATGTAGCTGGTAGGCATTTAAAAAAAGTAACAGCTTGTAACAGGTTCAGGCAATCATCAGTATGAAAAGAACCGAGGAATGTATAGCTTAATTTTCCACATTAGTACATTTGCCTAATATAACCTTCTAAGTGATGTTCTCTGTGTATTATATGAGGCTGATGTTACTTTACCACCTTGGGCGACGTTGCAAGTACAAGTTAAGTCAAATGGGCCCAGGGTCTATATAGGAACCATTACCCAAAGAGCCATAGGCCTAAATGCACCTTTAAGCAATGTCCATGGGCCTATACAAGGACTGTTGTTGTCCTTGTAGATGATGAAATTGTATGGAAAGCAACAGAAATTAAGTAAGTAACAGAGCTCTTGGAGTACACGCAAAAGCGAAAGACGAAGACTTAAATACACTTGAATATTGGAATTAACTTGGACCCCGAATGAGAAGGCAATGCGCGACACGTGAAAATTCCTGCTGTATTGGTCACAAATTATTGCACATGCGTGCGCGTGTATGAACACTTGAACACGCGGCAGGGATCCAAAATGGCTCCCAGCTGCCGTCGGCCATCGGCTTCCTCCATGTGCAGGAGAGGAAGGAAGCCTGTGAGCCCACACCATGTCACCGCCACCCCTCAGCCCGGGGAGCACTTGTTTGGAAAATGACGACATATATGTCTCCCCGAAGAAATGCTTCACGACGAGCCCGTTAGATTTTATCGGAGTCAGGGAAGGGGAAGCAGGACATGTCAGACAGGGAGAGATCAACAGAGAAACAAGGGGAACGTTGGTGTTTCGCCCCAGGGACTTGAGCTAGCTAGCTTCCTCTGCGTCTCCCTGCATTGATTTGACAGTCAATGCCGAAGAAGGAAAAGGAAAAAAAACGCGGCTGTAGTTAATGAATGATTGACGACATTGCGGTCTAAATTTGTCTTTGGGAGTACATTGTATCACAGACACTTTGTTCCTTATCGTCTTGCAGGATAGGGTTTTTTTTGTGATTTTGTTTGGCTATTTTTTTTTTCGTATTAATAGATGTGGAATCGCAGTACACAAAAAAACTAAAAAAAAAAGTGTAATACAAGTGGTTAACACTTCATCCTCTCCATCTGTGTTTATCGGAAATATATTTAACGCAACGTGCAATGTGACAAACTGAAAAGCTGCATATAATTGCTTTTTTCAGATTCATAGCGGGGTCTGGTCTGGAGCCAATGCTTTGGCAAACAGCTCCACAAGAACATAGTTTGGCTCCCCACCGGCTCTCTCCTGGCAGCAAAGATGTGTTTAAGTATCAGCCTGACTGCTTTAGGCACACTTGAACCGTGCTCACTTGTGTGCAAACAGCGAAATATCGCTCCCTGCAATATTTCCCTGTCTTTTTTTTGTTGCTGGTATGATAATACAATTTTTTTGTTTACTTGATATTTCCCTTTTTCTTTCTCATTCTAAATGAACATCCGTTGTGTTGAATCGTTCATTAACAATATCATTGTCTAACGTGTTATTTTAATTGGTGGTGGACTGGCCGCGGCATACGGCAAGAGACACCTATTCAGCCCCCCCCACACCCGAGGGATCAACAACACTCATAGTTTCCGTGGTGACCGATGGGAGACTGCCACATAAACCTTATTTACTATGGCAGCTGTTCAATTTTGCAACACCTACTCTGCCTTTTCTTCTAATAGTTGCTCGTGGCCACCAGAGTGCAACTTGCTCCTTTTCTATTGCCGCCCCTCGGATATTTACATCTTTAAATGTGCTGGCAATAAATCATTTTATTTAATTTAAACCAAAATAAAATGACAGTTTTTCTATTCAAGAAAAACAATGTTAAATAATAGAATAGTTCAACAATGTTTTGGATGCACGCTAAATCGAAAAATCCTGTTTTCGAGCGTACCTTTATTTACAATTTTTTTATTTAATATTTTAGGATTTTATGTCATCTTTGTTTTTGCCTTCTTGGCTATTTTTCAGACCATTAGCTTACTAGTGCATGAGTTGGTCTCACACAGGGCCACACAGAGAGCCACATTACTCCGGCCTTTCCCCTCTATAATAATAATAATCATAATCATAATAATCATAAAAAATGGCCTATATACAGTACACACACACAGCTCTATATAGAGCTATATTACCGCTATGTTACTACCTCCTCCGCCGACTCCGTGGAGCAATGCGTCTGACACTAAACTAATAAAGCAAGCATGGCGCGCGCTGCGGGAGGCTGGCGCGCAGTTGTGCGCGGGCTCCTCTCGCTGGCCACCGTCGAGCGCCTTGGCCCCGCTTTGATTCTCAAGCAGCCTGGCGGGTGGGGAGCTGCAGCCAGTGGGCTGGCTCTCGAGCCCACCGGCCGCTCGTCTGTTGCCTGGCCTGACCGCGGAGAAGCTTGGGTGAATGGGAGTGTGCCCGATAACTCACGTGTCCATAATGGCGAGCGAAAATAAGAGGAGGTCAAAAGCAGAAGAAAAACAGGGATGATTTTCTTTGGGGTTGTGGACATAAGGGCAAACTGTGCTGCTGACAGCTGGCGACTGAGAGCGCGGAGCGGTTAATAGCAAGAACAGAAAACGTGGCCACTCCTGGTCCAGTTAATTTGCAAATGTAAAGCATAATGAATAAATATTGCAGTTAATATGGGATTTAGCCTTTGGTCAAACACATACCACACCTCTGAGGCAATGGCAGATGTGTGCCCCCCACCCCCCCGCAACCCCCATGAATCCCCCCCACGGCCCCCCCAGCCTGAGCAGACACAGGCCCTGCTTCAGGCAGGAGTGTGCTCAAGGCCCTGGCAGTATATTGAATTTTGAACAAGTCCAACAACTCAATAAATCCAACCTCAAATGGTAATATGTATCATTAAAATTGCATAAAGTTTGGCAGAGAGTTAGAGGACCAAAGCTGATATCAATCGGCATCAATTATCTTCTGGGTTTTTGTTGTTATATTTTGATCCGTGCGCGTGTGTGTGTGTGTGTGTTGTGCTGCTCTCTTCATGGCGCGGCCAACCTTGCCCTCAGCCAAGATGAATGACAACAAGATGTTTGAAAGGAGCCGCGAGTGTTGAGCCAATACGTTCTCATTGGTTCTTCACCCGAACATGAGGGGAGAGCAGACAATTGATCAGCTCTCATTCGGTCTGTGGGTCTGTCTACCGCTGCACTGGTGCTGAACAACCAGTAAACCACTGAACTCCTCACTCCTGACAGCTTGCAGAACAAAAAGTTCAGCAAGTGTCAAGCGTACGGCCACAAACAGAAACACCCGATTCTGTTATGAAGACAGAAAGTGAATACCTATCAATGGATGAAATGGGAATGATGGCACATGCACCATACAATGCAGATATTAAAAATAGTAATAATAATAATAATAAACAAATAAATAATCAATAATAATAATAACATGTGCAGGGAAGTTTAGAAATATTCCACACCAAAGCTAACAATAAATGTTAATGCTGCCATCTCTGAGGCCAGACTTTGAGACATACTTGGACCCCCCCCTCCCAAGTATTGTACTAAACTGCAATAGTAGCGGCGATAGGCAAACATAGCCCACCACCCCCATAGCTGTTCCCGGTGGGACTCTATGGACATTAAAATTAATGATAGTGAAGCCAGATGGATATGGCTACAAGAGAGAAACAGGTTTTATGAAGCTGAAAAACACCATTTGATTTTGTCCACCTCCTCCAACATAAAATCACCCAGCACTGCGGTATATTCTCTGCCTTTCTTTTACGTTTCAATTACTTTGCCTTTTCTTTTTCTTTCATCAATGTCAGCCAATATCAGTCCACATTTCCATTTCAAAAAAGAGAAAAACAAATGCAGAATCAATATTAATGTGCAAACGTCTTTCCTGTTATGATACTGATTACATTTGTTGTTGTGCTTTATCCTTTCCATCAGACCAAGTTGGTTTCACTGTACTACCCATGTGCAAGTGATTATTGGCTGCTGCAAATGCCCATTGGAAGCAGCAGGATAAGAAGACAAATAGTAAGGGGTAATGTTGCATGATGATTTTCCACTGCAGTAGAATTTGATGTGGGGAAAAATGTCTTATTCACAAATGCAATATGGCTGTGCAATTCTGGCATACAATGAAAACTAACATTTTTTTTAATATATAACAGTGTTAGGAGAGGATTATTGTGAAACACATTGCAACTTCCACTAGGTGCTTCCAAAAAAGAAAAACCACTATGAATTATGCTAACTCACCAAGAGATACTCATTCCTTTGCAGACATGAGAAGCACTCAGCAAAATCTTGACTCTCCCATGTTTGGGTGACTTTTACTTAAATTATTCTGGTCTTCCCATCCTTGTCAGCGAATGTCTTGTTGACGAGTCCCCTGGGCCAGTAGTTGCGCTAAGCTTGAGCATCCTTGAGCATGACCAAATCTCCTACTTTGGGTTTGGGCTTTCCTTTTACCACTTGCTGTGACTCTGTAGTGTCGTGAGGTATTCACCTCTCCATTGGGTCCAACAGGTGTTCGCAACGTGCTGAACCTGTTTCCACTGCTGTCTGTGGAGTGGACTGCACACCTTCTGGATAAGAAGCACAGCTAGTGTCAGGAGAAAGGGGGAGTCTTGATCCATTGGGATCGGGGTGAGAGGTCTGGCATTGCCATCAGGGTGGAGAGCACTTGGTGGTCTGGAGCAGCATGGAGTCAAGTATGCGCCTTGATATCGCTATCATCCTTTCCCTGGAGCCTCCCATGTGGGATGAATGACGCGGGTTGAGGATCCATGCACAGCCTTCCTCTTCTAGGTCCTTTCTGATGCTAGGCCTGATGAATGCCCAGCTCTCGGCATGCCCCATTAAATTTGTATCCATGATCCGATCGCATCTGCTTGGCAGGTCCTCGCAGGCTAACGAACCTGCACAGCGCGTTGGTAAAGCTTGACATGTCGATTGACTCGATCGATTCAATATGGACAGTGCGTGTACTTCGACACGTAAAGAGAGAACAAAAAAATATTTTACTGTTCGCCTGTCCTCTAGCGATGACTATTAGATCGTCTCTATTTACTGGAGTAATAAGGTAACGTTGCCATGTCATTACTAAGGTCGTCTCTATTTACTGGAGTACATTTCTCTATTCTCTATTTAGGGGTACTGCTACTATTCCTGTGACTACTGATAATGCTAGAAATGAAGGCAGTTGCAATAGTTAGATTGGGGCCACAGTCGGGATGATTTGGTCATGTTATTACTCTAGCATCTGAAAAGCAGTGTCAGTTAATCAGATCTCTCACCTACTAGCAAACACTCGGAAAGTGGTATCCTGCTTTCACAAAAGTACAACTGCTGTTTTGAAGACCAAACAGGAGATGCTGCACCTGCCAAGCCACCAACTCATCCAGGATATCTCTACCAGGTGGAATTCAAGCCATGACATAGCTGAGAGATACCTTGAGCAGAAAGTTGCAGTGTATCCTGCATTGACAGACCAAACTGTGAAGAAGAATATGAAAGATATTGTGACTTGTGACACTTCAAGTCCCTGCTGCGTCTGGATGCTGCCACTCGTCTGAGAGTCGACAATGAGCTCACAACAGAGATAGTGACCAATAAAAAACAGGTATTGTATTGATTTTGTAATAATAATAGGTCTGGGCAGTGGCGCCTTAATGCACGGGCTTACCTGGGCTTCAGCCCGGGGCCTCGGCCAATCAGGGGCCTCTTAAAAAATATATATTTAAAAAAGAAAAGATAAACGTCCGTATTTGCGGTATCATTACTGCCCCCCGTCAACAATCGCGCACCTCTCCCCCTCCGGTCAACAATCGCGAACCCCCCCCCCCCCTCCATTCATCAACCGCGCCCCCACCGGTCAACAATCGCGCAGACTTACTTTTTGTCATTACTTAGGTAGCACACACATATTATGAATGCCTTCAACAGAATTCAAATGAGCCATTTTAATCTAGATTAATCTAGATTAATTCCAAGATTACAGTGAGATTAATCTAGATTAAACAAATTAATCTATGCCCACCACTAATATATATATATATATATATATATTATAAATTGGTGATTTAACAATGAATTATAAAGTAATTTCAATGCATCATGTTTTCTTTTTTTCTACAGAAAGCACAGGAGACAACACCTCTCCAGCGACAGCAGACAACACAGGTTCTCCAGAAAACAAATCAGCCATGGCTGAGCTGTTTGGGGAGCTGTTCACGACCGAGGAGCAGGGAACCACAACAAAGGCCAAGGTCATAGAGGAGGAGGTGATCTCATCCAGGGCAGTGGACTGTATTCCCCTGGATGCTGATCCACTAACATGGAGGAGGACCAAAGAGCAAATATACCCTCATGTTGCCAAGTTGGCAAGGCGCTACCTGGCTGTGACTTGGACCTCTGTCCCCAGCGAGAGGCTATTCTCCACAGTGGGTGACATTGTCACAGCAAGCCGATCTGTGCTCATTACAGATAATGTTGATAGACTGATCTTTAAAAAAAAATACACATGCTGCTGATCTATGCACTTTTGTTCTAGTTGGGTTTTAAATTACTATTTGATTTGTTGATGTTATAAAGCAGGCAGTACTGAAGTACATAGTTTATAGCTATATACTGTTGTATATTTATGTTTCCCAATGTTGCTAGAAGCCAAGTCTTCCGTTGTTTATTGTTATAATTGTTATATATGCAAAATCAAAATTAAATTAGCTACAAATCATCTTTTTTTTAAGTAACATGGAGTAACACATAGTGGTCCTATTTTAGTTAAGACACTGACTTAATTGTGTTAATCTATGCGCTTGAAGATAACCCTAATCCTAAATAGTGTTACTGTTTTATGTTTTTTACGTTATAAAGCACACTGTTCACACTTCAATGCTGCTGGAAGCCAAGTTATCCATGTGTTAATGTGTTAAAATAAATGGAAAAGCAAAAACAAATGGAAAATGTTCATACATTTATTTTCAATATATTGAAACCGTACCAAACCTTGACACACACCGTATCGTAATGAACCGTGAGTTTTGTGAACCGTTTCACCCCATATATATATATATATATATATATATATATATATATATATATATATATATATATATATACATATATATATATATATATATATGTGTGTGTGTGTGTGTGTGGTGTGTGTGTGTGTGTAATGACCACTCTACGGCATATTCACAAGAGGTGAATTCATTCATCTATAAAGGTCCATATAGTACCATGTAAACAGTTAATTGTGATGGTGCATATTTATTATTGGGAATAATCAGGACATTACAATTGTGAATTGTGTAAACGCCATATAAGATCATTTGTAAAGTAATGATACACAGATAATAAATGCTTGAATATAAATCATGAAAATATGTACGTTTCACAGACTCAAAAATGTTGATTTATGATTTAAAATGGATTAACATAAGACATAAATACATGTTTATCACACTGCATCATTGTGACATTTCATAGAAGCATTTTAACCAAGTACCATTTAAAAGTGTTTGTAACACATTGGAAAGTATTTTAACTAGTACACAGTAACCAAGTATGTCAGGTATTATTGCTTCATGAATCAATCTGGCTGATCTTGGGCTTTATAAGCTGCAT
Source organism: Merluccius polli (assembly GCA_030340625.1). Lineage (NCBI taxonomy): Eukaryota > Metazoa > Chordata > Actinopteri > Gadiformes > Merlucciidae > Merluccius > Merluccius polli. The sequence goes on from JAOPHQ010002018.1 coordinate 182,103, forward strand.
TACCGTGGGCTTAAGAAACATCTGTCCATTCCCCATAAGAATATATAATACACCTTATAGATGAATGTCTCCGGATACACAGAAGCCCTTGAAGCTGTTAACAATGATGCTGTTTGATGGCATTGCAATTCTGCAGATTTTTTCTTCAGGCCGAAGAAAAGAGGAAATTGCCAGGGATACTCTCGAACCAGACCAGACGATATTAAAATTAAGGAAAATGGAGTATTGGCCATTTTGTCCTTAAACGACACAAAGACGTCTCCAAGCAAATCTCTGAATTAACTGGCAGCGATGACTATTAGTGCTGGCTCCATCACAGGGATAAAAGCTCAGGGTCACCTTTAATGTTGTGCAACAAAAGACAATCCGTGAAGGTCCAGCCGCCTATTGAAGTCGTT
>JAOPHQ010002018.1:190000-195898 GCA_030340625.1 Merluccius polli
AGAGAGAGAGAGAGAGACAGAAAGGGACAAAAAGAGAAAAACAGAGAAAGAGAGAGAGGGAGAGAAGGGCAAGAGAGCACAAGCGGCGCTATAGCAACAACAGCCTCCTTATGTGGATGGGGTGGCAAGCCAGAGTCCTCCTTTATGCAGTCACTCGACACAAGCTTCACCAGGGCATTTGCATAGCCAGAAAATAGTTGTTTTTTTCTTCTTCTCGTGGGCAATACCAGAAAGCGTAAAAAAAACCAACTTTTTTTATGCATGCATGCATGTATGTATGTATTTCTTCTTCTTTCTTTCTGCAGCTATGATCCCTGCAGCACCACGTGGCGAAGCAGCGACCGCTTTGTTTTCCAGCGCTTGTCCACATAAGTCCGGCCTTTTCAAACCCACCGCCAATCATTAATCCCAAACACCCAGCGAATGATGATTATATTTTTGGAATGAGGTGATGTCACCCCCCCACACACAAACACACACACCCCTCGTTTTCCTAATGCGTTATTAGCCAATACGCTGCTGGCTGGAAACCTTGTCAACCAGAGGTAGAAAACGCCGACACCTTTTATATTGTCTCCATCTGAACTTTGAGTCCCCCCTTTTTATTTTCCTGTCGTTCAGTCCCCTCCTGCGTGCGTTTCCGGAGACGAGGAGCGAGGAATTGACGAAGGCGGTAAACTATAATTTGTCAGCTCTGAGCGCGCACTATATCGCGGTTGCGGGGAAAGCTAATCAAACGATAGCTCGGCCAGCGATTAAAGTCAACATATTTTCCTCCTCCTCAGAGTAATGCACGCATCCCAAATAACCTGGATGCATCATTTATACACGCAGCGCTATTTAGCACCGCAGAGGTCTCTTATAGCCGTTTCTTTTTTGGTGTTGCTGTGCTCATATGTTTGAATCAAACTGTGATAGGCCCCTGCTTTAATGTGCCTCTCTCTCTCTCTCTGAGTAAAAGACAGGGCATTAAACTTAAATCATCTTTTCCATTTTAACAAGCACACCGAATCCCTCTTCTTTTTCTTTTTTTTTAACCAGTTATCTAATGTAACTGGTTTCACTTCGAGATATATTTTATAATACACACACACACACACTGACACACACACACACACTGACACACACTGACACACACCTCCAGCCACACAGCAGGGGGGGCCCTGCATGTTATCATGAAATTAACAAGAGAGGAACACGAGAACAAGGACAAAGCTGGAGGGAAAATGGCCGCCGCCGGGGACTGGAATCCAAGCAGGCTTTGGTTGCAGCTGGGCCGTGTCAGACGGACGCTGTGCAGGCGGGACAGACGGGGTCCTGCTGGCGGGCCGCCTCCTTCCCCGCCGCTCGCACCGTAACCCACAACCCCGCGAAGCGCCGGTGTCTCCACACAGCCACCCCGCTCCACTAAAGCCCCTGTCACAGCGACCGTCACGTAGCGCGCACACACACTGACACACACACACACACACACACACACACACACACACTGGCATCACACTGGTGACAGGGGGCCCCCGGCTGGAGGGGGGGGCCCCCACACAGAGAAAGACAGGTCATTATCCTCCCCTTCTTCAAAGACACCGGCCCTTCCTCGACCGCTCCCGGTACTTCATCCCAGCTCTGCTTATTTTAACTGCTGCTGAGCTTTCGTTGTCGTTAATATTATTATTATTATTATTATTATTATTATTATTACACTTCCATAGCTTGATATGCCTCTGGGCACCCAAGGCCGGTGTCTGCTCCTGAATGCCTGCCTACTACTCATACTAATTCTGCACTTCAGTGCTATCCTTTATGCCGCGGCAGCTCTCTTACATATAGTACAATACAGTAAACAAAAGGCAGTCTATATATATATATATATATATATATATATATATATATATATATATAGAGAGCGAGAGAGAGAGAGATATGTGTATGTATTATGCAAATGTGTTGTTTTTCACTGGCCTTCTCATCCAGCCCTGCCTCCCCCTCTCTCTCTCTTTCTCTCAGTATCGCTGTGCATGGTAAGTGGGAGTCAAGCGAGTTTGTCTGTAATGATTGATAACTAATTCATTGGCCCCTATCTCCCTCTCTCCCTCCCTCTCTCCCTCGCTCTCTCCCTCCCTCTCTCTCTGTGTTTTTCAGAACTCAGTGGTTTTTCATCTAACTCCAGAAGTTTCACTTTTAATCTTTAGCTCAGTCTCTGTGTGTAGCGATGCGCAATCCCACGCTGCGCGTTACACTTTCCCGACCGATGGGGGAAGAGGAAGAAGGAAAAAAAAAAAGAAAGAAACAAGAAACCTCTATGAAGTCATTGTATCTCCACGCTAATCATTCCCATGTGACGTGTGTGTGTGTGTGTGTGTGTGTGTGGTATGTGTTGTGCCACGTCGCTGCATGTACATGCGTGTGTGTGTCTGTGTGTGCGTGTGTGTGTGTACCGTCCTCACTTTCAGGAACTTCCTCACACGTTCCCCCAGCATTTCTCATCTCAGTACAGCGGCAGCAATGGCTGCAGGCAAACTGACTGGAGAGCCTCAGATCCCAACGACAGGCAAACAATATACATCACAATAAAAGCTGAATTATGCAAACGGTGTTGATGTGCTAATTTATTTTTAAAAAATAGATTTGTATCTTGTCTTCTTTTGTATGTTGTCTCCTCTGTTTGTAACGGTGCATGTATGTATGTGTGCTTGTGTGTGTGTGTGTGTGTGTGTGTGTGGGGGGGGGGGGGGGGTGTGGGTGTGTCTGTCAGTGTTAGGTGTGTGTGTGTGTATGTGTGCTTGTGTGTGTATGTGTGGTGTGCCTTCCACTGTGTGTGTGCGTGTGCGTGAGGCCGTGCGTGTGCTTGTGTGTGTGTGTGTGGGTTGGGGGGGGCACACACACACACACACCTAACACTGACACTGTCAGTGTTAGGTGTGTGTGTGTGTGTGTGTGTGTGTATGTGTGCTTGTGTGTGTATGTGTGGTGTGCCTTCCACTGTGTGTGTGCGTGTGCGTGAGGCCGTGCTTGTGTGTGTGGGTTGGGGGGGTGTGTCTGTCAGCGTTAGGTGTGTGTGTGTGTGTGTGCTTGTGTGTGTACGTGTAGTGTGCCTTCCACTGTGTGTGTGTGTGTGTGTGTGTGCGTGAGGCCGTGCGTGTGCTTGTGTGTGTGTGTGTGTGGGGGGTTGGGGGGGGGGGGGGGGTGTCTGTCAGTGTTAGGTGTGTGTGTGTGCGTGTGTGGGCAGATTGTATTGAATCGCTGTGGCTTGGAAGCGTTCGCCGTTGCACTTCATTATCAGTAAGTGGATCCGCCGCTCGCACCTCGTCTGCACAACTCAGAACAATACGACTGATGCGACCGGTCAGCTCGTCCGCAGCAGGAACTCGGGATAAACGATAAGACACATAATACCGGCTAACGCGCGGCACAGGTAATAATGATAACGGCGGATGCTGTTTTTTGGGTTGACCTCTGACCCCGAGGAGACGTTTTATACCACCTTTATAGTCTGTCACTCTTCAAGTCCCGCGGCGGTACGCGGCGTTGCTGTACCTTTCCCGCTTCCTCGCTCAGCCATTTCTCAGAGCAACACATTACTATCGATGATTGAGCCTCCACAGCACAACACACACACACACACACACACACAAAATCAAAAATCAAAACACAGTCCTGTCGCATTTAGGTTGAGTTTTGAACCACTTTTGCCGTTAAGCCTAAAAGCAACCATTTATCACTGCAGTGAAAGCCTCAATTCACCAAGGCCATTTATATTTTCTTTTTTTTTTCCTTTCTTCCCCCCACAGTGTTTTTTTGGTCCCACATTAATCAACGTGACACTGTACGAAGTGCTTTGGTAGCGGACATATGACCACTAAGGAAGTGGAGACATAAATGAATTAATGAAGGAGATATTAACTTCAATACGAAGAAGAAGAAAGAAAGAAAGAAGAATAAGAAGAAGTAGAAGAAGAAGAAGAAGAAGAAGAACGCACGGATTTGGATGCAATGCATTATGTAATAAACTATTGCCCTCTATTGGGGGAAGGTGATATCTACATAGGCGATGGTGGTGTGTGTGTGTGTGTGTGTGTGTGTGTGTGTGTGTGTGTGTGTGTACATAAAGCAGTGGTTATCAGAGGGAAGGGAGGGAGGATCACAGGGATGCAGCACCCCCCCCCCCCCACACACACACACACACACACACAATATTTTCATGTAGAAAAAGAAGTACCGGTAAATATTCTTCGGAGGTGAAGGAAAAAAAAATGTTTTCTGACAGGGCGTTAGAAAACACATTTGACTTTGATCGCCACAAGAACATGCGCCCGTAGCTGTGTCGGTTTTACTCTCTACGCATGTCTCTCTCTCTCTCCCTCTCTCTCTCCCCCTCCTTCTCTCCCTCTCCCTCCATCCCTCTCTCTCCCCCTCTCTCTCTCTCCCACTCTCTCTCTCTCTCTCTCTCTCTCTCTCTCTCTCTCTCTCTCTCTCCCCCTCTCTCTCTCTCCCCCCCTCTCTCTCTCTCCCCCCCCCCCCCCCCCTCAATAGACAACATCACATCCCCACCGATACGGCTCGGCTTTTTTCCCCCCCCTTCTCCTTTTTCCTTTCCAAGCATAGTTTAGGTGCGTAATTGGATAACACAAGTTTATCCCCGGCAAGCACTGTATGAGGTTGCTTTGTATGTGCAATCCAATTTCACATCCCTACCGCCCCCCCCCCCCCCCCACCCCCCTCCCTCACCCCCCACTCACCCACCCACCCAGAAAAAGCCAAGCCATTATTCTTTGCAAAAGGTTGATACTCCTGTCACCCCCTTGCGCCGAAACGCAGCACACGGCTTCTCCTTAAATCCTATCAGTGTCTAACCTTGTTACCGGCCAATCTGTATTATTGGGCTATAATTCTATATTTCGCCCTGTCCTCACTGTGGCACCGCCATTTGAAAAGATTAAGCGCTGGCTGGCGTTTCGTTGACAACCGCGGCTCGGCCCGCGCTGTGTGTGTGTGTGTGTGTGTGTGTGTGTACAGCGGCACGTGTCACCGACGTTCAAGCCGACGTATCGGCTGAATATTTTAACTCTTTCGAGTGAGGTGATCTTGAGCAAAACAGCAAGAAAAAAAAAATTTCATTAAATTGACAATGATTGAATGTGTGTGTGTGTGTGTGTGTGTGTGTGTGTGTGTGTGTGTGTGTGTGTGTGTACGCTGCGGAAATATACTTAGGCCTACTGCTGACATGTGAGAACTATTTTAATTGATCAAAATGTAAAGGTCTGTATGCGCGGCACAATGTTAAACGTCAGTGATGGATTTCTTTCCGAACGCCACGGAGAGCTACACACACATCGGCTACTCACAATTGCTGTATTTAAAGTCAATATTGAGAATTATGTCTCTCGATTACAGGCCGAGGAGGAATTAAAAAAAGCAACAATTAGCGACGCTTATTTCAGCGAACATAATGAGTCACTCGGCATCGGTCTCGGCTGCTTATGTGTGTCGTTTGCAAAGTTACTTGCCTCCAGTTATTAACTTATTTGTTTTCATCGTTTAGAAAATGTTTTCAGCTTGATTGGATGATTGACTTTGATTTGACCAGATAAGCCTACAACACACGTGTGTGTGTGTGTGTGTATGTGTGTGTGTGTACCAGACCTTTTCTTTGGCCGCTGGCAAAGGCCGAAGCGGGGGTCGAACATACGTCTCCGTACGACGCCGTGATCTCTCCACGTGTCACTCGTGCGCGGGTGTGTGTGCGTGCGTGCGTGCGTGTGTGTGTGTGACTGACTGTCGGCTGTCAAGGTCCTCCTGGCAGATCTGCTCCTTATATGGATCGTCAGGTTCCTATGGGAAACGCGCTCGCGTCAAAGAGAGAACCGCGCGGCATGAATGGCGCTTAAAGTGCGCGCACAG